>KV745124.1:0-40976 GCA_001692735.1 Lepidopterella palustris CBS 459.81 | reverse complement strand
GATTTATTTAAATTTTTTTCCCCCCCTTTTTTTTTTTTTTTTTTTTTTTTGGTTAGAAGTGCATTCGTGCGCATGACTGTCATGAAGTTTTGCTGTATAAGTATTGCAGCTATCGCAGTCCTGGCGCAGTAGAAATCCCACCGGTATAGCCACTTTCTAAGCCCTTTCAAAGGCAGATATGCACGCTTCTGAAGTGACCAGTCTCTTCAAAAATGAAATTAAAAAATAAGACAAGTAGGCCACTGTAGCAATTTCTGACCCCCGCTTACTGACGTTAGTAGTAAACTCGTCGTCACAGCCGTGAGTCCTTATGGAATCGTTGCAGCTGCTTGCGAAGCTATTGCTTCACAAGGCTCCCGTCTCCTTATCCTTACGAGTCGGGACACAGAACGCCCGCAAGCGGTAGACAGTCCTCTCATTGCGCAGCACCCCGATGTAAATATCCGCATTGCGCATATGGACCTCTCGTCGAATGAATCCGTTCGGCGGGCAGCTGTGGAGATCGTAACGCTTTGCGCGACAACTTCTTGTTGCATTGATATTCTGCTTAACGACGCGGGAGTCATGTGTATATACCTCATCACAACCTTATCAAGAAGGCTTGGAGATGCACCTACAATTCAACCACATTGGGCACTTTCTGTTGACACGGCTTCTGGGTGACATGCTCACAGTTTCTCCGGCAAAGGCCGTGTCGTAAACGTGTCAAGCGGAGCCCACGTTGTGTCGCCATTGCGTTTCTCGAATCCAAACTTCGCAGAAAAGAGGTCGGCTGAGCTAGACGAACAGCCTTGCAGGGATACATGCTAGGAGTTGGAAGTACCGTGGACATTGGAGGACTCACCATTACTTGCATATGAACAGCACAAGATAGTCGGAGCTGTGCATACAGTTACGTCAGCTCAAAACTCAATTGGAAACGACATTTCCGCTTGCTCAGTTCACCCAGGGGGCAAGCAACCTCCTTTCTCAAATGCCTACACCACAAACTAACAGCAAGTAGTCATTAATACGGACTTGTTGCGCCATATGCTGCCGGAAGTGGTTTCCAACATTTTGGCATTTCTGTCATTGAAACCTCATGGTCAAGGTTTAGCGGTGTTGCTTGTTGCAGCTCTTTATCCATCTCTCAAAGTAAGTCATTCCGGAGCTGCAGATTATCCCATTGAATTGACGCAGGTGCCCGCTTGCAGATTATCCCGGAACATATTTGGGGGACTGTGCAATTGCCATGCCATCGAATCACGCATGTATGCCGAAAAGGCACTGAAGCATTGGAAATGAAGTGAGCTGCAATGTCTATTGTATATGGATATCGCGTAAAGAATGTTCATTCTGCTTCCGCCTTGTCAAGCAGCAGAGCTAGCGCCTCCTCAATGCAAGTTCTTAAGCCATGACCTAGCCTCCAGCAATCATCGTGGTGGCCACCCAAGACTAGCTTCTTGAGCATTCTCCCACTCTGGTTAACCCATGGCCTGAGCCTGTTTTCCATCACATTTGACTGTTCCGGTGATACGTACTCGTCCTCGCGACAGACAGCCAATACAGCAGCCCTTCCCTCGCTCCAAAGGCTCTGGTAATCACCACTGACTGGACTTTGATCTTTCCAAATATCCTCATCGGACCCGAATGCACTGGTGAGAAATTTTTGACACATTGGCGGCTCTGGATCCATATCACGAAGCAATACCAAGTCATACAACCCAGCCACCCCAACTATGGCCTGGGGGAACGGATACGACAGCTCCATGCCATGAATCTCGCTCAGCGCCAACTTCTCAGTGATAGTTTGAAATGCCAGAGTAGCGCCGCACGAATGTCCCAGCAAAATATATCGGTTGCCGAACTTGAACCGACGCTGAAGATATTCAATGCCGGTGACAACGTCGATGAGATGATCAGGGTGGATCGCGTTGCGGTTGCAGTCGTCTGCAGCGGACGGGCGGGTGGGATGGTCGGTGTAGGGGGAAAGACGGTAGTTAAGAGATGCAAGGCCCTCAACAGAGCGACAGAGAGGGGAATTACGCAACTCGGAGACGGTGGCAGAAGCAAATGCTGAATCTATGTCGGGATCGCGCCAGGCTCCGCCATGGATGAAACTTAATTTTAAGAGGTCAGTATTGTTATGGGACAGGTCTCTAAGGTTGAAGGGAGCTTACATCACCCAGTATCCAGATGGCTTTTTCTCGCCAGCCATGGGCTTCGGAAGCCATAAATCGAGGGTGTGACAGGCTGGAGTGTAGGAATCATCGGAGTATGCGACCCCCTCTAGATGTTCAAAGAATAGTGGCTCATGCATCCCGAATAGTTCATGATATGTCGATTTGCAGGCTACGAGATTTTATTTTAATAGAACGAAAACCTTCCGGGATTTCTTTTATCAATGAGTTATGCTCATGGGTCTGTAGTCATTTATCAATCGTTTGAAAATGATACGCTTACACAATGTCAATAAATAGTTGTCAGGATCTTGCTTTTGAAATATCGCAATTCAACACCCCTCAGAAATCTACTTGTTCAAGCTCAAATTGACTGATAGTCCTCATTCGCAAGAACTTCGCCATGACTGAAGTCCTTCCCACTGAAAACGGCAGCGGAGCAGCGCTCAGAATTGTAAACAACCAACCCCAGGCGTGGCAGGCTGCATCCAGATACCCTTTCGAAACTGAAGAAGCTGGACCATGGTGGCAGCTTGTCGGTCCCCATCTGGCAACACTTACTCATGAAGCGAAGTATAGTGTGGAAAGGCAGCTTGAGGTCTTAATGTTCCTCCAATCTCACGTTCTACCCCGACTCGGAGACGCACCTTCACCGGATGCCTTTGCCCACTGGAAAAGTCTGTTGACCAATGATGGTTCGCCACTTGAGTACAGTTGGAAATGGAACTCCAAGGACGGAAATCCGGAGATACGCTATTGCATAGAAGCAATCGGCAGCCAGGCGGGAAAGTCGGAAGATCCTGTCAACTATTTCGAAACGGAAAAGCTCCTTCTCCAGCTGGCTCCAGTGCTCCCGGGTCTTGATCTGACCTGGTTTGAACACTTTACAAAGGCTTTCGACATGCATAGAGAAACAAACACAAACGGCAAACCAGAAGGTCCCAGAACAAGCATGTTCATTGCGTTCGAGCACTTGGACGATAGAGTTGTTGTAAAGACGTATTTCCTTCCATCCGAAGACGGGAGGGGCAGCCCGCCAACCTTTGCAACATTTGCAAACGCTGCTCGCACGCTTTCGTCCAACACAAAGGCTCTTGAAGAGGTTCTGAAATATGTCTCTAGCGATCCCCACGGTTCGACCCTCATACCGGATATGCTGGCCATCGACTGCATCGAACCATCCAAGTCCCGCTTGAAGCTGTATGTCGGTAGCACCCATACTTCCTTCGAGAGCATAATATCAGTCATGACGCTTGGCGGAAAGATTAAGAATGTCGAAAATGGAATCGATCAGCTACGTGAACTTTTCGGTTTGGTTTTGGGCTTGAAAAAAGACTTTTCATGGTCCGACGACACCCTGGTCCAGGACCCCTTCGATGCCAATCTTGCCCATCCGTTTGACTTGTACAGAAACATGACGTATTACTTCGACATCGCTCCTGGTTCAGCGCTTCCCGATGTCAAGTTCTACATTCCGGTCATTCGATATGCAAAGTCTGACAACGATGTTGCTGCTGGATTGGCCCGGTTCTTACGCTTGCACGGCCGAGGCCAGTTCGTCGACGGCTTTCTGACAAGTCTGGAAAAGATACGCGAAAGACATGCTGCGCACAGTGGTCATAGAATTCAGACGTTCATTGCTGCTGCCTTTCAAAAGGACGGCTCATTGGCACTCACGTCGTATATGAATCCTGGGATTTATCACTCCCAGATCAAAGCACGCGAACGGGCAGGTTTGTAACTCGTTTGTATCATGTAGAATTCGATTCCAAGCAACCATGTCAAAGAAGAAAGAAATGGATTTGCCAGAACTTTTTCTGATATCTGGACATTGGAAACACCCATGAAGCAAAGTTTGATCATTCAACCATCAGCCGACGACTTGGGCTACGCATGCTTGAGTTCAGTGCAAACTTCAATCTTCACAGTGATACTTTCTAACGAACAGAAAGTACCTAACGCACTCAAACTTTCCACACATAGTTGGATATTAACATATCCCGTCCCGCTCGCTTAAGGGGTAGCTTATCACGCCGAGAAAGATAAGCGCAGTTGGCCTCGAAGAGTAGGGCGAACTATTATTGGTTAAAGACATGCCAGGGACATAGAATCTTGCACCACTGCGGAACCGCAGTACGAGAGAGCCGGAGCGTAACCATTTTTGCTAGAACTAGTAATCCTGGGCCCTCGAGCTATTACAGTTCTAGGACATATGTCTGGCTACACTCGAATTTCTCACCGAAATCCTTACCACTTCGCACAACTACGGCGCCACAACGGAGTTAATTAATTAAACCTAAAATAAATAGAATAGAACCACATGCCCCCAATATCCTACCTACTAGCTATACGCTTTAATAATCGGTTAAATTTAACGCTCTTTTAAATTAATTAATCGTCTTATTAATTTTAGTCTATAAGCCTAGCCCCTTAGTTCCCGGCTACCCCTAGTATCCAGGTACACCCCAAATATACATTCTATACATACACTGTTAGTTTTCAACACAACCACTCTATTAACAAGTCTAATCGCGAAAATATAATTTACCTTGCCGTCGCAGACCTTAAATCTCGTGGACTTTACGTTATAACGGCAGGCTACTAAGTACAAGGCACCGCGTTTAACACTTGCGTCGCGACTAACTAGTAGCAGTGCTACACGCGTCGGCTATTAATAACAGTACCGATCAACTCCCCTCCATGAGGTATTTATTAATAATCAGATTTTAGAAGAAGATACACACGGCTGTCCTTCTACGTACGCCCGAACACGAGAAATGGCCTCCCGCTTACTACGAGCGAAGGGTAAATACCAATCTTCTTGGCTAAGAATACGTACCTAAATTTATACTATGGAATATCCGCGTTGTATCTATTATAGGCCGTTTTATCGAAGTCTCCCGGATTTAGAATATTACTCTAGTCTAAATCACAGTGTTTTTTAAATACCTTTAAAGTGTATTATAAAGGTATAATATATAACTAAAGAATACGTAGAAAATATATAAAGTTAAAACTATACTAGGTATTTATATAAATACTATAATATTGTACTTAATAAATCGCTTAAAAATTATACTTATATTATAAGGCCTTAAAATAGCGAATATATATTAGTTATTAATACTATCTTTACCTTAGTTATAAAACTCGACCTTTATTATATTTAAAAATAAATAACTTTAGTAAATTTAGTTTAAATAAAATATTCTAAGTTAGTTATATAGAATATTAAAAAATAGCTAAATATTAAACTATATAAATACTAACTAGCTATAGAATATATTTCTTTTTAAAATATACTAAAAAATCTAAGTATAGTTTTTATAGTTAATAAATTTAAAAGCTATATTAGTATTAAATATATATAATTATAAAAATACTAAGGTTTAATATTTTTAATTTTTAATAACGTTTTAAAGTAACTACTTAAAAGTAGTTACTTATAAAGTATATTATACTAAATAGTAATTTAGCTTTATCTATTATATAATTAAATACTTTCTATAATTAATTTAAATTTAAAGTATAGTTATATACTAAAAAAATTAAAAATTAAAAAAATAAGCTTAATATACTTTATAACTAAGTTAACTATAAAAGTTAAATACTTAATTTTATAATTAAAATAGACTCTTTTATACTTTAATATATTTAGTAACTATTACTTATTTTTAATTATATATTTATACTATATAATTTTTAGTAATATAAAAATATATTAATTTTAAAAATTAACTTTAAAAATAATAAATACTTTAGTTTAAATAATCTTTAAAATATAAAAACTATATATATATATAATTTAATTAAAAAAGTTATAAATTATAATAACTTTTAAGTAAAAATTAAAATATTTAGTAAATAAGTATTAATTTTTTTTTAATTTATAAAAAAGTATACTATATTTTTAAAATTAAGTATTTAACTTATAAATAATATTAGTTAGCTATATTTTTTTAATAGCTTTTACTATTTTTATTAAGGTATTTTTTTACTATAACTATTTATTTAAGCTTTATATAATACTTAACTATTTCTATTTAAAGTACTTATTAAAAGTACTTAATTAACTTTATATTTAGTATAGATATAAAGGCTAATTTAGTATTTAAATACTATACTTTATATTTACTATTATATAAACTTTACTAATATAAATTAATATATATTTTATTTTATATTAATTACTAGTACTATATATAAATAGTAAACCTTTTTATAATTTTAATATAACTTTATATAAGTAGCCTTTTTTTAAATATTATATTTTTTTACTATTTTAACGGTAAATATTTATTATATTAAATAAAATATTAAATATTAAATATAAATATAATATTATACTATTTAGGTACCTTTTTAATTTTATTATATTTTTATTATTATAGAGTACTTTTAAATATTTATATAGTCTTTTGCCCTCGTCTCTCTTATATAAGTATTTATTAAAAACTACACCTTCTTCTAATTATAATTTTTATGCGCCCGATACTAGTTAAGCCGAATTCTCGTAATAGCTAAAGCGAGCTTTAGTGTTTGCTGGCTAATTTCAATATAGTATTTCTTGAAAAGCTAGTAAAATATTTTATATTTACAAGTAATACCCGTTACTGCAAGCTATAGCTCTATATACTTAATTTGAGGCCGCCGGCGTACGCTTTAAAGGATGTTGATCCCAACGTTCGATTGTTGCGTAAATCGCGTGTCGAGAACAGTGTTGTTCGGCGGCAATTTCGACCTTCGATTTTCCATCCTCCACAGCCTGAATTATTCTAGATCTGTGATGCTTTGAAAGCTCTCGACTAGGCCTTTATTCCCACTTATTTCTGTTCCGAATAAATGTTGCATTGTAATGTTGTATGTATGAGATTGAAGAGTCAAGTATATCAATGAGCTGACCAAATCCTCATTAAATGTGTCCACTATCTTAGATTCGTATCTCGGGTCCTTCGGGATTTTAACTGAGCCGTAGAAATATGCTCTAGGTCGTAGAAATCTCTTCTTAGGCCTTAATTCCCGATATCGTTGTGCCGAAGCTGGACGAGGAGTCAAAATCTCGCAATCCCTTTGCCTTCCTAACAATACTCCCTCAATTACTCTCCCAAGCAAACCAGCACTCATTTCTATCAGAAACTTTATTATCCTGAAGACTCTCCGACTTTGCGATTGGATTAACCGAATTTACAACGCATAAAGTTTCTTTATGTTTTGAATCACGCCGTCATGATTACTGTAAGCATATTTGACATAGTGATCGAGGCTGTTTATAATGCGCCAATAGCGCTTGCTGTTCTTGTTGCAACTATCTACTATTTTGGACTCGTGATTCAAAGGCTGGTTTTAAGCCCAGTTGCAAAATTTCCAGGTCCAAAGCTTGCAGCAGCAACATTCTGGTACGAATTTTACTTCGATGTTGTGAAACGCGGTAGCTACTTTCGAGAAATCGCAAAGATGCATCAAAAGTATGGTGAGTTCAGGGACCACCGTCTCGGAGGCGGTGTAGTGCTAACAATCGTTAATGAGGTCCGGTTGTTCGAATAAACCCCCACGAGCTTCATGTTGACGATCCGAACTTCTATTCCATTCTCTATACTGGACCAACTAGCAAAAGACACAAGTGGCCGTGGGCCGCAAAGATGTTTGGCAATAATACGTCCACCTTCTCCACCGTCTTACACGACCATCACCGCGTACGTCGAGCTGCTTTAAACCCGCTATTCTCAAAACCTGCTATTCAACGGCTAGAGCCGATGATCCAATCTACCATGTATCAGCTTTGCGGAAGACTCGACACATTTAGCGAATGTGGGAAAGTTCTTGATCTTGGCCTGGCATTCGCCGTGTTCGCAGCAGACGTTATATCAGAATACTGCTTTGGAGGATCATTCGGCCTTTTGGGCGATCCAGATTTTGCTCCTGACTGGGTGGATGAAGTAGCGGCTCCCTCTGAACTTGGACATCTTGTGAAACAATGTCCCTTCGTTATTCCCCTTTTTCGTCTGGCACCAGGACACTTTGTGAAATGGATTGCTCCGTCGATTGACCGTCTCTACACCATTCAAGAGGTATGTAGCCAGCATTTATTGCATGCGTTCTTGCTCTAAAGAACGGTGAAACAGAGGATGGGTATCCAAGTTCAAAACCTGTTGGAGAAAAAGAGGGCCAAAGACGCAGTCGTGGCCCAAACTTGTGTTTTCGATGCGCTTTTGGCAGGTTCCTTGCCAGCACATGAGAAGACGGTGGAGAGATTGAAGGGAGAGGGCCAGACTCTCATTGGAGCAGGCACCCTCACGACGGCGAACGTCCTGAAAACAATTGTTTTCCATTGTCTTGATAACCCGTTGATACTGCAGACTCTCCTCGGTGAGCTAGATATGGAATTTCCAGACCCCACGTTGACCGTCGATCTCCGATCTCTCGAAAAGCTGCCTTTTCTGACAGCTTGCATTACGGAAGCATTGAGGCTTGCATATGGCGTTACCCACAGGTTACAGCTTATCGCTCCAAATGAATCGTTGAAAATCCACGGAATGGAAATCCCGCCCGGTACTCCTGTAGGAATGACGTCCATCTTCATGCACGACAATCCTATCATCTTTCCAGAGCCCCGGGCATTCAAACCGGAGCGTTGGCTTGATCCTGAAAAACGCAGGTATCTTTCTCGGTATTTGGTCCCATTTAGCCAGGGAACGCGAATGTGTTTAGGTATGCATCTGGCTTGGGCAGAGATTTACATTGTTGTGGGGACGATATTTCGTCGTTACTCTCTCTCGCTTTTCGAGACGTCTCGAGACGATATAGAAATGGCGCGTGATTTCTTTGATCCTTCTCCAAAATTGGATTCGAACGGTCTGAGGGTTAAAATTGCGAAGAGATGATTAAGCTTTGCCTTGTAGCTAGATGTCATGTATAAATTTTACATATTTTAAAAGCAGCTGTCGACTGCGTTCCGATCATGAGTCGATTTGAATTATCTCGATTGCATATAATTTGAATTGTAACTCAAGAGTTCGTTATGAGGTTTCTTATGGTTTTTAATGGATAGCTGTCAGCGTGACACACCATTTCGTAGATGCGTTGTCTGAGAAAACTACAAATACAACCACTAACTGGGCCTGCGGCTATAAACACGTTCCATATCTTTGCCGAGAGCTCAAACTCCCCTTCCTCTCTCCATTTCACATTCTGTGCACTAAATGCGAATTGTCAGGGCATCTAGACCAATATGTCGTTTCTCCTCTTCGGTTCAATCGGCTCTCTTCAGCTAGTATGGATCCTTCTCGTCGCGGAACTCATAATTTATGTAGGTTGACTAGCCCTATGCATGGCATTAAGCCTAAACTTCTCCAGGGGATCTATGTTGTCGTCTATCGCTTGACCCGTGATCCTCTCGCAAAGTTCCCTGGCCCATTCCTCTGGAAAATTTCCATATGGCCTATGGTGTGGCAATGCGCACGGGGGAAACGCCATCTTGATCTCCTCAAGGCGCATAGAAAGTACGGTCCTGTTGTTCGCGTCGCTCCTGATATGCTTTCTTTCGATACTGGATCGTCCGCGCGCGTTATCTATGGCCCACGCCATGCCAATTTGGTCAAATCGGATTTCCACCTGACCCTAGACGCTACGATTTCAACACCGAGTGTCTTCGCTATGGTGGACAAGGAGAAGCATGCTTTCCGCAGGAGAGTCATTCTGCAGGCTTTCACGGAAAACGCCATGCAAAAGTCAGGGGAGTTCTATCTTCATTACACTGGCATACTTCGAGATCAGCTCAAAGAAAAGACCAAAAACGGTTGGACAAAGGTAAACATGGGTGAGTACGCTACCTGGTGGGGTGCAGATGTGATGGGAGCCCTCGCCTTGGGTCGATCGTTCAACTGTTTGAGAGATCCGACTTATCGAAACGGCATACCAATGATGCGGAATGCAGCGAGATTTACGTATTGGGTAAGAGGGAAGCTTCATTTCTCTGCAGCCAGGGAAGCTGTTGCTAACAGGTTATCCGTAGGCTGGGCATCTTCCGTTCAGAAAGGCTGCTGATTATATCCTCGCACATCCAATCCTTTCCCGTATTGGCGGCAAGGCTGCCATTGATAATCAGAACTATTTTGATTACTGCGAGAACGCCATGCAGGCACGTATCAGTGAACAAGAAGAGGCGAATGCTGCCGGGAAAGGCGAGGAGATGCGGAAAGACTATATCCATTATCTACTCAACGCAATCGACCCCGAGACCGGCAAAGGATTGACTCGAAACGAGCTCAAAAGCGATGCCAGCGTCATCCTTGCAGCCGGATCCGACGCCATTGCCAACGCCTTTGCTTCTGTCATGTTCTACCTCTGTCGAAACCAGCGTCCCCGAGAGCTGGCTGCGGCAGAAGTCCGCAAGTGCTTTTCAACCGCCGAAGAAATTCAAGTCGGTCCGAAGATGAACTCATGTACCTATCTGACCGCTTGCATCGACGAAGCCATGCGCATGGCTCCCGTCAGCCCCAGTCCCCTGGAGCGCGTAGCCACCGATGAAGGGATCGAAATTGACGGCCACCACATCCCAGCTGGCGTCACAGTGGGCACATTCTTCTATGGCATGAATTTGAGCGACAAAATATACAGGGATCCGTACAAGTATTGGCCTGAACGATGGCTGGTGGACGAGAAGGGCATCAATGGATTGCCTTTAAAGGAGGTAAACAACGCAAAGCAGAGCTTTTTCCCATTCTCCGACGGCCATCGGCAATGCATTGCGAAAATCCTTGCTACGAGGAACTTGAAATTAGTCGTTGCTACTATGTTGTGGCACTTCGACTTTAGAGCAACGGACAAACTGAACGCTGACGAGCCGAGCGGCGAGGGAGAGGAGAAGGGCGTTTTTGGACTGGAGGATGCTATGATCAGTATCACTCAGGGACCGGTATTGGAAATGGTGGATCGCTTCAATATAAAAAGAGACAGTTGAGGTAGAGAGTATTTTATATAGCGTAATGGAGACACATGGCTTGAACAACTCATTCCTGAAAAGTCCAGCCTCGAGTGTTGAGCAGCTCAATAACAAGGTGAAGTCATCTTTGATGGTGGCAAGTCTTCTCTAGTAACAAGGAGAACGCAGGGACATGGCCAATAGTTGCGTCTTTCAAGGCGAAATCAAAACTCTACGTATTATCTGAATCGACAGCTGAAAAAGCCGTACATATGCACAATTGATTGATCCAAAGAGACTCGACAATTCAGACAATCCTCGCCAGTTAATTAGACCGATGAATGACGGACAGAGGTACGGCATGTACTAATATCATGCAAGCAGATATGCAAACAAAGTCCTGACGAGTCTACAGATGAAAATATGCAGATTCTGCTTTCCACGCTCGCTTTTAAGCTTTGCTTCCTTGGCTGGAGAACTTTTCTTGCGCAGACTCACAAGAGGTAGATAATCTGTGGGGTTCTGGAAGGGAGAGACCACTGGATTGCTTCAATTAATTCTACGGTTTCTACGAACGTCAGGTTGAAATGATTTGCTCTTCAGGACCTACTAGCGCGCTTCTAATGGCAAATACATGGCCCCTACTCTGCTGCTGAGCATTCTCAGTTCATCTTTAGTTTCGCCAGCTACAATGGGCGATGTAGAACTGAAATCTCGCTTCAATTTCCGCGACCATTCTTTCCACAACAATACTACTGGCCCACAGATGTTCGTTTAACGAATGGAGTTACAGCAGCACCCTCCTCGGCTCGACTGAAAGCGTTTCGAGAAAAGCAGCCTGTGGAGAAAGTACCATATTGAGGGCAGAGTTGCAAGTGATTTGGGAATAACTGGGATAGTGATCACAAATGTGTCGCGAAAGAGGGTACTCTGTTTCGTGTGCAATATTGGAAATAAATTCGGTTCCGAACTCGAGATATTTGTGAGGATTGGATTCACTGAATCACACTTACTACATAGATGAAAATTCTATGAAATTCCAGATGTAGCTTGTTTGTGGTTCTCATTTGCTTGAGGAATCGCCCATGAATACCCCCGTCTCCGACGACATCGAAAATTTAACTACACGCTTCACCCAACCCTGTAATTTCCTAGATTATATCCCAGAATTAATTTTATAAAAGAATTTCTAAGACCAGGAATAAAAGCCTAGTTTAGTCTACATTATAGCATCAAGCCTAAATCTCCCAAAACCAGACGTATGATTATCACTAGCATTGCCTACATCAATTCCGGGAAGAAAATGATGTACGACTCCACATGTCTAATTCATTTACCATTAGATGACGCCATGAAGAGAACATTTCATCTTCTTGCCTCTCGCTGATCTACATATCTCCATGCTTTCGCTTTCGGCTTGGTGAAACAGTGGGTTTAGGAAAGAAGTTCATGTCAGCCAAACTCTTGGTATTGCGTAAAATCGCAGATCGCAATATCTCTAGGTCTGTCTGACGACTCGGACCAGCGCAGTCTCTTCCAATTCCGAAACGCTGTTCCTCGAGCACGTTGTGCAATGGCCAAAGTAGATGAGACTCTCGGGCTTTTTCAAGGCTTTTCTGGAGTCGTCGTACCCAGGTCTGATGGCTGACTGGTCGAAGGCGATATCCAACGTTGCGAACCAAAATCTGCCATAGTTCCTTCTCCCTTATACCACATTCGAGCAGAACTTCGCACTCAGAGTCCGTCGCAGAGGGAAATACCTGGTTGACAATAGCTTCCGCCACTTGTTGATTTGTCGACATGGTAATCCACGCCTCTCTGGTACTGCTATCATAAACTCCCAGGTCTATGGCCGAGGCCACAAAGCGCCACAGGTAGTCTCTAGGGTTGGCGATACCATCAATTGCATTTCCAATGATGAAACCCGGCTTCACGAAAGACAACCTAAGATTCAGCAATTTCTTACTCCTCGCAGCTACATCCTGTATTAATGCCTGACTGAGCAGCTTTGTCTGGGTATAGCCGTCCCGAGCTGAAGCCAGCTGGCGATCGATAGGTCCGTCTGACTTCGCACCTCCAGAGACAAAGACAAAATGTTGTAAGAAGCGAGATGCGAATGCAGCCTCGAGAAGATTCGCAGTGGCGCTGACATTGACTGGCCACAAAGCTCTGGCTCCCTCCGTCCAATGCACGCTGGCTCCGTTGTGCACAATAGCGTTAACACAGTTCTCAGCAAGTCCATGTCCCGAGAGAAGATTCCAGTGATTCGGTGAAAGGCCTAGTTTGGGCTTTGAAAGGTCTCCAAGCCAGACTTCCAGTCGGGTATTGTATTCTTCGGACCACCATCCACTGGTGATGGCACGAGCAATGATTCTATTGCAACCCTCACGTGCACTGGACCCTCGCAGCAGTGATATGACTCTGAAGTTAGAGCGAAGGAGTATTCTTAATATTTCTTGTCCGAGGTACCCCGTGGCGCCAGTCAATAGCACCACGTTTGCGTCTCTCGACTGCGAGGGGAGCCTTATCGGAGCTGCGTCTATCTTGTCATGGAGACTTTTCTTCAACAAGCCGAGGTCCATTTGTAAGTTGCCATCCGGTGCATGGTATTCGTTTGAGCCGAGACTCTGAGCCTGTCGAATATAGCCTGCTATAGTCGTAGGTGTTGCATCGTTTTCGATCAGATGTTCGACCTGAATTTTGATTCCAAACATCCGTTGCAGACTCTTCATCAGGCTTATCGCCTTGATTGAGTCAACGCCAATTTTTGCAAAGGCCGTGTCGCGACTTAAGAGGCTTGACATCGACCTATCGTCCCCTCTCTCTACCACCTTTGCCACCTCAGCCGCAACTTTCAGCGCAATTGAATCGTCCGACGGAATCAAAGGACTGGCATCATCTAGATTGTGTCGAATGGTTTGAGTTTCCAGCCACTCTTGCACTGATCGACGGTCAATCTTTGCTGATGGAAGTCTAGGAAATCGTTTAATAACTAGCCACTGGGAAGGCACCATGTAGCTCGGGGCTTTGTTCTGGACCTCTTGAGCAACAAATTTCACTTTGCAGGGTCCCGCGGTCGATTTTTGGGGAATCTCAATGATTCCATTCTCTTCATGTTCATCCATATCGTCCCCATGATGGAGCTGTAACACAGCGACGAGCTTGTTCCTGTACGCGCCAGCTTGTGGGTACACAACCATGCACAGCTTAACATCCTCATGTGCTGAGACGTAGTGTTCAATTTCCCCCAACTCAATCCTGCGGCCAGAAATTTTTATTTGAGAATCAATTCGGCAGATGAAATCCAGTGTCCCGTCAGAATTCTGCCGTCCGAGGTCGCCTGTCCGGTAGAGTTTGGTCTGGCGCTCCCCTGTTGATAGAATAGGAAGAAGCCATTGAGGCGGGTCTATAAATGCCCTGCTATTGGCACTAGGGTTCTTGATGTAGCCGCGTGATACTGTCGGGCCCTCGATGAGTATCTCGCCAACCTCTCCTATGTCCTTTAGTTTATTGGTATCTGATGGATCGACGATCCAACAGACTCCACCGGCAGGAAGTCCGATATTGGATGCCCTGGTGTCTGGACGCAATGGCTCACTAATAGTCGTAACGACGCTGCATTCACTGACGCCATAACCACTCAACAGCTTTACAGATTCGGCCCATCGACGAATATTAGATTGTGAGAGACGTTCTCCAGCCAAAACTATGACCTTGAGAGTTGGCACATCTTCTGGGCTGATGGAAGTGATAAAAGAAGGTGTCAAAACAGCCCAGTTGACCGCCTTTTCGTTGATGAATTCGACAAGGGCGTTTTTCCGCTGTTCTTCAGATGGGACGCAAACAGTTCCGCCCACACACAACGTAGTGAGTATTTCGGCCAGACATGTGTCATGTGTGTACGATGCAAACTGCAGCACTCGTGATTCTTTGTTGAGAAACTGGGCCGGAGCGTGAAGTGCAACACCTGAGCAGAATGACCTGTGCTCAACCAGTATCCCTTTCGGAGTCCCTGTGCTTCCGGATGTGAAAATGGCATATGCACTGTGTTTAGCTTGTACAAGTGGAGCAACCCAATCTGTTTTGTCGGCCCAGCCTCGAGAGTGGGCGTCTGATACTTCTATCACTTGGACAGCAATGTCTGAAAACACATGTTTCTGTGCCGTTGAACTGATGACAAGTTTGGCATCGACTTGGTCCAGAATAGCTTTTGTCCGTGAAATCGGTTGCGTGGGATCGACTGCGACAAATGCTCCACCGGCCTTCAGTATGGCCATCATGGAGACAATCGCCCACTTCGACTTTTCCAAACATAAAGGAACCACTGTTTCTGGCGCAACATTCTGAGAGGTGAGTTTCGAGGCTAATTGCGTGGAAACCTTGTTGAGTTGGTCGTAGGTGAGATCACCATCCCATGAGGAGATTGCAATATGCCCTGGGTGTGCTTCAGCTCGATTTTCGAATTCAGTGTGGATACAAGAGTTCACTGTCCACGGCAAAGGACGGTTCAGCCGAAGTAATTGCTTCCATTGAGATTGAGGTAGCGGAGAATTGATGGTCGAAATGGTTGCGGCCATGGCGACTTTCCGTTTCACACCCACCGAGTGGGTTTACCACACATGTATGAGAGTATAAGTAGAAAGTTAATTATCATCACACGACCACAGAGATGGCCGACAGGACGATCCTGGTTAGGAGTTAATGCAAAAGGAACAAAACGAGCTGACGGGGATGGTATATAGCGAAAGGACAAGGCCGTAGGGATGATATTTCAATGGGGGTTTCTCTACTTTTGTGGCCATTCGTACCATAGCCTGTATCGTAGTTGTTTCCTGTGCGACTGTGAGCTTTAGAAGATCAGGAATGGTACTTTGACTGGACAAGCTCCTGAAACAAGCTCCTAACACAAGCTCCTAACACAAGCTCCTGGGGACAAAGTAGCTGGTTCGCCAATATAGACGCCTTAGCCTTGACGGAACTAGCGCAACCAGTAGAATTTAAAATGTGTATTAATCTTGTGCTGCACAAAGTACATCATCTCTAACCGACTTCAAGAACGCGATTGGCCGTGTGCCACCAGTTCCATTCGCCCCAGCAACGCTAACTGGCTTTGCCGCCCCCCCAGATTCCAATTCGTCTCCCTTAGAACGCTCTTTGGACGTATTACAATTTTGTTTCGCCATGACAACTACATATCTAGTTACCATTTGGATATGCTTCTGTCGAAACTGAGCCAATGCAGCGAGGCAATCGTGATAGGCTTCACGAAGCTGAAGGTTATGCGAGTTGCTTCGAATTGCGGCTTTAATATTTGACACACGTTCGACCTCGTTCAAAAATCTTCTATGCCCTCGAGGCATATACCATCGCATATCCTAGCAGTCTAGTCAGCAGATAGTACATAACATTTCCCTATTGCAGCAGACTCACGTCCAAAAATTGGGTTTTTGCTGCAAGAATCTCCTGCTGTCCAAAACTCGCATTCGTGTGTCCAGACCGGTGGCTACTAGTGCTGTGGTTAACTCCCAGGGCAATGTCAACGAGGACGAATAAGGAGCTTTGGGCATTGCTTGGCCCACAATATTTGCGACAGCTTCCTCCGTCTTTTTCCTCGAAGAAAACTCCGTTAGGAAGTCCAACAGAGGCTAGATCCTTTGTTCCCTCGAGAAAAGGCCGTAAAGTGGTGTAGAAGAACTCGGGACTGCAACTTTGATATAGCGTGGGCAACAGAGTAGTCATGTTGTTCAGAATTCCCTCTGCTTTTTGCAAACAAACTTCGAGAGCTACCCAGTCTTGTTGGCTTGCCGCTTCGATTCCACTCAGCAGTGCTGGAATCAACGGTGCTCCACATGCTTCGATGGCTACAGAAATGCCGAAGAAAGACGACTCCTCAGGAGATCCAGTAAAAGATGCAAGAGTCTGAATCGAATTTGAGTGGATGAGACCGTCTGCTTTGCCACAGAACCGATGGTTCCAGAGTGTCTGGCCGCTGTATGTCGGAACCGGTGGCAGGCCGAGGTGCGTTGACACCTCAATCATGGGCCTCGAAAGGCACAATGGCAGCGTCTTTTGCGTCCTGTCCATTATGCTCTCACTGAATATGGGAGCCAGATACACGCACCTCTGTTGGGGGAAATCTAGAAAATATGTAGCCATTGCACAAGTAGCCTAGAATCACATAAGCCCTTCTCCACTCCTCCTCAGTCGATAAAATTTCTGTTTCGAGGAGCGGTAAAACAGCGACGCGCTCTCGGAGGCTTCCATCCCGTATCAAACATGGAAGCACGGAAATAATTGATTCCCAGGGTGTGTAGTACGGATCTAGCAAAGACTCAAGAGGCGGTGACGAAGGAAGGAATCCTGATGTTGACGATACATGATAATCTTCGAGGCGAGCCAAAATTTGGGCCATATTTGTTACAACTGCAATGAGAACAAAACGGAAATCTCTAGGCCGCGACAAGTGTATTAAAGTACTTTTTCGCAAGGAGAACCACCCATTAAATAAAATTCTTCAAACGCTGCATTATGTGAACTCTAGCCAATCCTTATGGCGGGTTTTGGGACCAAGAATCTAAAATAAAGGTTTCATAAAAATACAGATTCCAAATCTATCAAAGACCTATCACCTCTCTTGGCCGATCAGGTTCTAAAAGCAAATCCCAAGCATGCTTCGTGAGGTGAGAATCCATGAAGAGAGAATTTAACGTCATATTCAGATCCTGCACTACCCTAGTTGCCACCGCCTGGGATATCTTGGTGTTGCAATACTGGAGGGTGAGCTGTAATGGCTGCGCCTTGAATTTATCGACGGAGAGCACAAAGTCATACTGTGAATATACTTTTAGCCCCCCGTAAGAATACATGGTACAGGAAAACTCACGGCCCAAGGATCTTCAAAGCTGCGCAAGGACATCGCGAGTCGTTCCGATTGGAAGTCCGAGCTGCTCGCGCCAGTGTTGCGAACATTCACCATTGTGTTCAGAACACCACTGTCACGTCCGTTTTCTGGATGTTCGGTTGCTTCCTCGGCTTGGATATCGCCAGACATGCAATTGGCGCAATGTCTCTGGATATGTCGAGCGATGTCCCAGACTCGATCGTGGCTGCTCAATTCCACGCTACAAACAAGCAGTTTGATGTAGCAGCCAACAGCTCTCTCGATCCCGGATACATTGGTGGGCCTATTTAATGCGACATATGCAAAAGAAATTTGGGTGCTGAAGGTATATTTGGACAGGATTAAACTCCATGCAGTGAATATGATGCTTGAAATAGTGACACCCGACTGCTGGCAGGTCTCGAAGGGGTTGACATCTGCAGACAGCGATGGAACAGTCATCAAAGAAATTGTTTCTGCTATTCCTTTGTGCCAGAGATTCGTTGGGAAAATGCAACGGGGAATTTTCGCAGATACACGTGCCGGTACGGATGGAGTAACTTGAGCTAAGTATTGCTGATAAAAGGACCTGTCGGGAGGGATTATTCGTCCCGAATAGGCGTCAACGAGTTCCTTCAGTAGTATATCCCTTGAAGTAGCGTCGATGATGGCATGGCTGAACTCCAAACGACATCCAACGCTTCCATCGTTCATCTTAACAATCACCATCCGATGCGGAAGGTATCGAATTTCTTGGTTATTAAAAGAAGACCACCGCACTGTTCCCAAACTGCAAAGATGTTTTTCTGCTGTCAAGACAATAATCGGCTTCACCCTTTTCAGAACAACCCCGATGAAACGATTGCTCATGGCATTGTGGAAGAAAGTAGTTCTGAGATTAGCGTGGTTGTTGACAACTTGATTCCAGGCATTTCGGAGACATTTTAGATCTAGGCTCGATTTCATACTAGGGTCTTGTAGTTTCCACGTCCCAACGACTTTGTAATGTGAAGGATTTGTCGCTTGACTATGCAACATGTGTTCTTGCAGCCCGGATGTGCAGTAAATGTCTTCCACGTCCTTGTGAAGATCGATGTTACTGCATTTGAGGCTCTCCCTTAGGTCCACTGGATAATTTGGCAGCGATGAAAAAGAAATTTGTAGCGTGGAATATTCACGAGCAACGGTCTTAAGAGAGGTCTTCCAAGCACGGAAGAATTTGTCGACTCGGTCTCGATGATTCACATTTCCCGGAAAAGTGATGTTGAAATGCAGATGGCCGGCTTCCATCGTAATCAAGATATCGAAAAGAGAAAACCGATGGGCCTCTGGGTGAGCTGTCTCCTCGCCGACACCAGATATTAGTCGAAATATCGAGTCTTCTCGATCAAACTGTTGATATTGACCTGCAAAATTGAATACAAACTCCATGGGTTGGTTTCTGTCAAAGGACAATCTTCCATGTTTCGTGAGATATCTGCAGCACCAGTACGAATGTCCATTGTCGTGGATGGTACGCCGCCTTTGCTTTGTATGTTCGATTGCCGAGCTGATGTTGTTCGCCAGTGTCGCAGGCACAGCCAGAGGATAAGCGGTAGTAAACCACCCTACAGTCCGTGAAATGTCTATACATGCATCCCATGGCTCACGGCCATGGGACTCGATGAAGACATTGGGAGTCTCGCGGTCGATAAAAATTCTACTGAACGCGGTGTAGAACGTTGCTAACATGATCTCGGTCGGCTGCGTCCCAAGTGTTTCGTTGCACTGGCCCATCAGTGCCTTCGAATCTGACGCGGAGAGTTTGAATTCTGATTTTGTGGCTGTCCCATAGGAGTTGAGAAGCGGACCATTCTTCGGAATCCAGAATGCATGATTGTCAGGATTAGTTCGAATAAGACAGGCTGCTTTCGGATCTAGTGTCTTCACGAATTCGGCCTGTAACCCACACCATGCCCGAAATGACATGGTTGCAGCACTCGGTTTGTTCCCTCTTATCAAGTTCTCCAGATCTTGCAGCAATATTCTCCATGACACAAAATCGACTACGAGGTGATGCGCGGACAACCGCAGAACCTGTGTATCTACGCCCCATTCAATGTACGTGGCATTAAAAACAGGACCAGCGGTTAGGGAAAATTCGGGAACTTGACTTTTAACAAAGGATCGCAAGTCTTCGCTCTGCTGTAACACATAGGTTGACATAGAGTACGTTTCTCCAACATCGTCAGCAACAACTTGCATCCAATCTTCTTTGATTCGTAAGAAACGAGCTCGCAGCATCGAATGTCTAGATACGAGAGCTCTGATTGCAGATCGTAATGTTTCCTTGGTCACTCTGTCCTTTACTTTTACGCAAACACTTTGCGTGAACCCATCGGTGCCATCAGACTTGTTCTCGAAGTAGAATCGCTGTATAGGTGACAGTGGGAATGGACCTCCTGCTTCGTCCTCTAGGTGGAGTGCATGCTTTTCAGTGGTAGCCGTTGAGCATCCCAGGAGTTCTCGCACACTACCAGCAGACAGAATGTCGCTAATCTTGAAGGAAATCCCAGCGTTCTTTGCCAGTCTTCTAAGTTCAATGGCAGTTATCGAATCTCCTCCGTTCCTGATGAACGATTTGTCAGGTCGTAGGTGGCTGGGTGAGAGATTTAGAACTTGGCACCAGATATCCCGTACTCGTGCTTCGAGGTTACTTAGTGTCGTAGCCGACTCAGCATGCGCTTGAATTCCATGTTGGAAAATGGTATGGAATGCTGCGTCGCTCATGTCTTCAAGCCAGGTTTGTATCTGCTTTCTGTCCGTCTTGGACGAAGAATTTTGGGGAAGGAAAGGCAGGCTAATCCATTTTGAGGGTATCATTGTGGAAGGAAGGGCAGTGCGAAGGTCGTGATCTAGCCTTGCCTGATGAGCAGCATCAAGATCTTTGGCGTTTGAAAAGCAAGAGTGGGACGATATTGAATCCGCGGCGTGATGTGAGGCTACATCTTCGGGTACGATGGCCGTCAGCTTGTTCTTCAGTGGTCCTGACTTTGGCAGTGCAACGATGGCGCCATGCGCATGCGCTCTTGACACTAACGTGTCCTCGATTTCTTCGACGTTGATACGCTGCCCTCTTATTTTCACCTGGTTGTCCTTGCGTCCATGTATGGTCATCGTACCATTTGAATCCATACTAGCCAAGTCACCGGTTTTGTAAAATCGCCCCGGGCAGTCGAATCCTGTGTGCGACATCCAAGGAGGGGATTTAAAAAATGCCATATCAGTCTTCTCTGCATCATTGAGGTATCCCCTGGCCAACGTGTGCCCACCTATAACCAACTCGCCCACGGTATTTGGTGGAAGAAGTTGATTGTGGTCTTCGGGATTAACAACGTAGCAGACAGTCCCTACTGCTTTGCCGATAACATGACCTGGTCCTTTCTGCCCGGTTCTTTCACTCATTACTGCTGCTACGCTGGCTTCAGTTGGCCCATATACGTTGAAGAGCCTAACGCGGTTGCTCCATTTCTTGTTCACGTCCTCTGACAGTAACTCTCCACCTAATTGAAGGGTTCGCAAGCTTGGGACGTCATCTGGATCCAACATTCTTGCCGATGTCGGGGTAAGCAGAGCATGATTAATTTTCATTCTTTCCATGGCCGGGGCAACTCCAAATCTCTCAGCCTCGGAAGGCACGCAGACGCAACCTCCGTGGACTAGTGTGGTCAGAATTTCATCTACACTGACATCGAAAACGTGCGTGGCGTATTGAAGTACTCGTGAGCCGACGCCCAGGCCCGTTGCCCTGCCACGCAGAATCGCGCTCGTCGCAATGGCAGCGTGCTCGATAATGACTCCTTTTGGCTTTCCCGTGCTACCGGAAGTAAATATAATATATGCAGCGTTACTGGGATTCGCCAGGGATTGGATCGCCGGTAAAGGCTGTTCCAAACTCTCGGCTTGGATGCTGTCAGCAAGTAAAACGTGCTTTCCGAGTTCATGGGCTTTCCGAGACAGGGAAGTGGAGGATATTATGACGAATGGTTGGACGTCTTGAACCAATTGTTGTAATCGTTGCATCGGGTGGCTGGGATCTAGGGGTACAAATGCTGCTCCGGCCTTGAGCACGGCCAGAACTGAGACTGGGTATAACGACGACTTTTCCATCAATATGGCCGCTCTCGCGTCGGGACGAGCTCCTAGTCTCACAAGTAAGTCTGATAGTTTGAACGAGGCTACTGATAGCTCCTCAAATGTATAATGCCCGTCGTGTGCTTCGATAGCTGGACTTGATGGCTGAACCAAGACTTGTTCCTCGATCAAGTCGTGAATGCATCGCGCCACTTTCTTTTGGCATGCTGCGGCCGAATCCTCGGCAAGATCTATCCTCTCAATTGTTACTCTCGGCCCGGATAATGTCTGTAGTATCTCCAGAGCATATCGAAAGATACCGGAAATCGTCTTTGCATTGTTTGGGGTTAAGACGTTCTTCACATATCGGATGTTGAAGTGGCATTCTGAACCTTGTTTTACCACTTCAAGTAGAACATCAACCTTGAAGCCTATCAGCCATGACTATTCCATCCAGTTTACCGCTTCAGCTCACATGTAGGGCGCTTGTGATACTTTGTTGAAATTCCATAGATTCAAATCTTTGCAGCACCAGGGTGTTGATGACTTGGTGGTTGCGGAACGGCACCTGCCTCCAGAGTGACTTGATAGAGGTATGGTCTCGGATCAAGGGTTGCTCAAAGTGGTCGGGTAAACGCCAGTCTTGAAGACGCCTCACTTTGATCAAGGATAATTGATTATCGAGCCCGATACTCGGAAAGCAGACCTCAAGGCTGTCCGTGAGAATATGTAGCATTACGGACCAAGCCACTTTGGCGATTGCAAGGTCGTCCAAATTTTGAAAACTGGTACTTTTTGCTACGTCCCACGTGCTGCCGGTGTGGACAGGGAGCGAGCAGAATACTTTGCTGGTAGGCTCGCTCTGGCCGTTGAAAGAAGTGTGAGACTCTCCGCTTGGAGGTTTCGCATCCGGGAAAGCCATGGGTCGCTCGTATGAGCCAGCTGGGTCGGCGGATAATCTAAGAGCTCAGGAATTCTGACAACGTATACAAAGCGTCTCAAGTGGAAAATATTCGATATAGATGAGGGATCTGGGAGGAGTAGAGATCAGCCAGATGGGAAGTATCAGTCAAAGATCATAGCGCAGAGATTCAGTTGCATTTCGGGATGGTTGTTCATATTCATACTCAGTAGTCTCAGTGTTTAATAGATGTGGCATCGTATGACCAAAATATGAAGGCAGAATCATTTCTTAACTGTACAGCTGCAGAATTTACTGCCGCCGCTGTTTCCGTCGGGTTCTTGAAATGACCTTCAAGATGTGACCAAGATATCCCTTCCAGGAATAACTTCCTTGTAGCTCTATCTGCTCAGTCTCGCTAGAGAGCAAATGGGTCCGCTAAAATTTACCTGCCAGAAAAAAACTCCTTTTAGGCTGCTAGGAGAAGGGCTGGTAGTCGAATACCTATGTATGTAATTTATCCAGGATAGGTCAAAGCTAAGTCGGGGGTAGAAGTTGACGGCGCGTGGCCTAGAACAGTGATGGAATTGGATTGAAGCGCGCTAACACCCCAATTGGCGTGGATTTGACGTGCTAACCTGTTTAGGTAACCATTAAGATTAGTTAGGTATAAACATCTGGATGGCGGCTGGAGCGCTGGCGTGGATTAGGACCGTCACTCCACTCCACGCCAATCCAATTCCATCACTGGCCTAGAACATTGGTGAGAACATCAATACTTTATTTTCCGGAGCATTCTACGAAGGCCACCGAGAACAAGAAGCCTCGAGACACGCCCAGGTGGGAGGATCTGTGAGTGGGAGCTTCAAGCGTGTTGGTAGGCCTTGCAGGCCGAGCATTTGCGGGCCGAGCATTTACGGGCCGAGCATTTGCGGGCCGAGCATTTGCTGGCTGAGCATGAGCAAGCCACCTCTTCTGTTTTAGCAGGCCCAAGACTAAACATCAAGAAAGGATTTTCATAATCTCACCAACTCTGTATTTTGAGGTTCCAAAGGCCTCATCTAAGATCCAGCGTATAATCATTTCATGCTTCGAAAACTCCAAGACGATGACTCTATTTCTATTTCTATTACCCAAAAGCACCTTGATGTAGCTTTTGGCATTGGATTTGGGTTCCTTGGTTTCAAGTTAGGCAGCAAAACCATTGGGGTCCAGTCCCCTGGCCTTTAGCCTCGGCTCCCCGAGGTAAGCTAGTATAAAGTTCGGAAGCTCCGTGCGCTCCTGATGAGCTTGCGCTACCCGCTGCAGGGGGCCTTGCAAAACTCTGTAATCTGTGCATTGACCGAAGGATTCGGCTCGAGAGGATTCGCTTAGATTGCTCATGGGTTTTGAGTCGGAGATATGCGAGGTATCTTGCATTAGGCAATATCCCCGAATGACGACCGAATGAGTGAATTTGTCAGTTGTGGTAGGATTTGGTATTTCGTTGAGATGTGCCAACGAAAGCAATCCTCAATCCTCCTGAGGCATTTGTGCTTCACTACGGTCCAATTTAACGTACGCACAATTGAGGAATCCGGTGCGCCGAGAGAAAAAATGCAGTGAAAAGGGCAAAGAAAGGAGGGAAGAGGGGGGGCGGGAATAGCCGTCCAGGAACGCAAAATATCTGGCCAATTGCAAAATCTATCCTCTACATTCATCTATTGGGACAACAGAAGCCTTATATTATTGAGTATGGTCTCAGGCTCAATGTCGCTACACCGTTTAGAATGCAGAATTGATCCTGCACTTTGGTTCAGGGCTTCCAGGACGCGCAGCGAGGTCGGGCTCAAATTCTGGACGCAGTAGGTGAGCACCTCGAGCATGTCGGCCGTGAACATGGTGTTATGGCTGGACATTGTTCATCGTCAGCAAGATAACATAATCGACCGAAAAGATTAAGGGATACACTCACACAACCGAAGTGATTTTCGGTGAACAGGCGATCAAAAGGCTCATTCCCAGCGCCTTGGTCAATATAAGCCAGCGCTTTCCATAACGCTTCTTGTCATGAAAACGACTTCTCAGCTGCACTTTTCTGTCGCTCTGGTTCCAATCGTCGTGCAATCTCTCGAGAATCTCGTCGATTACGGAACTGGCGTCCCCGCGGCCCTTGCGTTTGCGGCCTTGGGTCCCGCATGCTCGCCATTCTTTGCATGCTTGCTCGTAGGCAGAATGGAGCATGATGACGGCCATTTTGTTGCGAATTTGGTCGTCTCCCATTCGAGATTCAAGTCGGCAGATGCAAGAGTAGGCGTTTAAGAGCTTTTCCCGCCCTGTGCCCCGAGTCAATGGTTCCGGGAGTTGCTCCTGCAGCCAGAGTCCGTTTTTTTTCCAGCGTGGTAGTGCTTCTTTGAGAAACTCCAAGAGGTCGGGTCGGATAAAGCTTTCGGACAGTTCGAAGATTTCGAGTGTTACTTTGTCAGGCAGGTCATAAGTCGTACCTCGCCCAAAAAAGGGTCTCAGAACCGATAGAGCCGACACTTCTTCATTCGCTTGTGGGGATTTTCGCATCTGGGAGCGGCGTTTGTCCACGCGAAAACCTGAGAATATGTTCTCTGCTACCATTGTTTTCGTTATGCGCTCTGGCCGTCTTCGTGATACTAATGCTCGTGCAGTCGACCTCCTCTCAACTCGCCCGGTGGGCTCTTCTTGTGGAAGGTTGTCGTCAGAAATGTCCGTAGGTTCAGTTGAAGGACGACCTCTCTCAGAAGAGAAAGGGTCACGGTGCCTGGACGACAAGGGAGTATACCTTGGACTGCTCCGGACTCCATGTAGTGCAGAGAGCATGTTTTCTTCTGCTCGCGGCATTTGGCTCCCAAGTCGGCTTACATTGTTTCCGCCAAAATGGTCCCGCTCTCCCTCAAAGTTGAATACACCCGCCACGTTTACATCATGCAAGTCGAGGGCAGTCAGCGGGGAAATAGCCCCAAACATGTCAACTGAAAAGCTCCGCGCGGGAGTCGGACATGCATCCCCGAAACTCCACATTTCTAGAGTCCCCAAGTCATTATCTAAGTTGGCGTACTCTGCCTGAAGGCCCCATGCTGCTTCTGTGGCGTTTGGCTCCACAACTTGTGACCCTTCCACATTGATACTAATTTGTTGTGGTAAGCTTTCAATACAGGTAAAACAAAGGTCTTGCCCATAGCAAAAGTTCAATTGACAAGAAGAGTGAGGTGGGATGACATACTTTGGAGTGTCTTGCAGAGAAAATGTGATGACCGAGCTGTTTCTCCTTGACCCAGGCAGAGCAGCGGCAGCATTGGCAGCATTAACCGCAATTCCGTAGTTCTTCAGTCGGTCGGCTAGAGCGTTTATGGCCCCTTCATCGAAAATCTCCAGATATGGCAACAGTGCGTTTGCAACCTATCAAGCGTGGTACATTAATTATCTGCTTGAAATCGGAAGACGGGCTCGTGGCTGACCTGTTCGCTGGGTTGTGTACCTTCCATCGGGGTTGATATTATTTATTTTCGTCTCAAATATTTGCCTCTTTCTGTCTTGGAGGTCTCAGGCCAGAGATTGATATCCCGCGCATATCCATCTTTTGGAGCAGGTAGTCTTTTGTACAAGATCCACAGACCCGACTTCGATCCATTTTAAATGCAAAATAGTTCGGACATTTCATATTTCATGGGTCCGGATCCTCCCGTGAATGATGCACTTCCTTGCCGTCAAGGGTGCATTTGCCGTGAAGGATGCATTCCCTTGCCGTGAAGGATGCATATCCTTGCCCTGAAGGTTGTATATCCTTGCCCTGAAGGTTGCATATCCTTGCCCTGAAGGTTACATATCCTTGCCGGAGGTTATGACTGCGGGATCTGACTTGCGGGGCTCCCAAAAATTAAATCTAATCCGATAAGATCGGATATTTTTTATATTACGGATAACGTATTCTACAAGCAAGGGTCGCACCTAACTAAAAACGCGTTTCTCTACACGTTCAGCGCGATATTTTAACCAAACAATAAACTTTTAATTTAATTCAAAGAAAGAATAAGCCTTACTAGCTGAGCAATTAAATTAGGTTCATTTTAATTCTTATAAAGCACGATAATAGCCTTGAACGTATATATAAGGAAGCTTCAAAAATGTAAGACGAAAGCCTTACGCTACTGTAGCACATTATATACCTTAAAATATAAGCAAGTGACTAGCAAACTACTAGGTACGCCACTTACAACAATACTTATACTCCTTACAGAGCGGCGACCTATATATTACCCAATATTAGAGTGGCAATAGGCTCTAGGGTAACAGCCTTAAGGTATTAGCTATCGATTCTCTCTTTCTACGATATATATTACGTGTATACATTAGACCGCCTTTGCGGCGGATCAAACACTCTATATATATTATTAACCTTATAAAAAGTTTTATTTAGCTATAGTTCATATGGCTAGCTTTTTAGTTTAATATATAGTTGTAAAACTTTAAAGCGACTTTATTTTACAGGTTATATACTTTCAAGTTTTCTAGGTAGAGACTAGAAATATTATATGGAGACTTATTTATATCTACTACTAGTAGTAATGTTCAATATTTAATCCGACGTAGAGGTGGCGATGCTATCTATAGTAAGGCGTAGTAGAAGGAATCCATAACGCAACGTATTCTTACGGAGTTGCTACAAGTCGTTATAACAAGCTTAATTACTAATTATTGGTCGTGCCATATACAGTAAGAGACGGTTAATTAGGAAGTTACGTGGGGAAAGGAAAAGGGAGAGAGTCACAAGCGAGCTCGCAACATAAGTCTTAGGGCTCGGGAATAGTGCGTAGGCGCGTACTTGGGTGCCGAAGTTAATATTGGGGCGTGCCGATAAAAGTATTAAATCGTTTTATGTGTAGGTGTTATAGGTAGTTCCTGTGATAAATATTAGGTATACTACGCTATCTAATATTCATTAAAGAACCTTTCCTTTGTTTTCCTTCTTTATTATGCACACGTTATCCTCCTTTTCCAAAATCATCGCCGACTATCTTTTAATCTTCCTTCAATACCCTTCCTCTATTACCCATATCGAGGCATCTGGTGTCCACTACGTTCATCCTCTTTCACAAGCGCTCCAAAGTGCCGTAATGGTTGTGGCCAGGCTGTTCGTGGTCCGATTCCTTCGTTGCTGTAGTTATAGCGACATTGGTCGTGACCTTTATCTGACCCGTTCCGTGGAAGAGTTCTTCCTCAGACTCATTACTTGTATCGCCATGGTTCATTATGGTAACCGATCCTCGGACACCCGACGGCTTTGACTTTGGTCCATAATGCTGGCCTGTGCGACGCTCCATGCTCGAGAGCTTGTATGCGCCTGAATAATCTCGCCCTGAACCGGCTGTTGAGCCTCCGGTGAGCTGATTCCAAAGTGCCTTTGCTGACGGCAGATTTACGGCTAAGATCGCGAACTGGATCTCAAGAGCGGCTATGATGACCATTTTTCCGAGAACGTATGAGATGTCTGGGCTAACGTACAGCTCATACAGGACGATTAAACGAAGTGCGGAAATTAGAACTGCGGAAGCGCCGAAGGTAATAACGGACAGAACAGCGATTTTGCGTTTTAGTGACATCTGCAACGACCAGACAGTAGGTATGGGGAGCACGAGGATAATGACATCTGTGATGATGTTCTCAATCGAGTTATTAGTTAACAAGTAATTCTAATGTCTAAGGAACAACTTACTAAGATTGATGGGACTATCAAGAGAACAAGTTTAGGTATGCATTTTGCCTCCGAATGAGCGGCAGGGTGCAGAATCGCGTCAAAGGGTATACATTGCAGGAAAGCCAGCAGCCAATTAATCAAGCAAAAGGCTGTGTTAAGGCCCATTGTAACCCACACCCATCGACGAAAATTCAACTTCGGCGATAAACGAAGATAGAATAGTAGAAAGGCTTGTTTTATCACCCAGTGGGTGAACATGTAAAATATCTCTTCCACAAAAAGCCACTAGGTTACTTAGCTTTGATTGCAGAGGGGGAGTATATCGGGCACTAACCTTTACGATGTTCTCTACTTGGTATAAACTGAGGAATTGAACATGTCTGTGCAACATGGTAAGTAATGTTGGCAGTAAATTACATCTTCTTTAATCAGAGGGACCAACTCACATCCCACAGCCATAATGAAGAAACATGTATAAAATGGCTTGCTGTGCAGTGTTGACTAGCTGTACCAATGGTTAAGTTAGCTCAGGCAGAGAAAAAAAGGTTGCTTGCTTTTTGAACATTTAAAACTTCCATACCAAAAGAAACACGGCTGCCACATCGTCCCAACCAACGGTCTTTAGGATAATGCCTCGACAATACAGGCGTAGGAAGATGGAGACAGTTCCAAAAATGAACATAATTGTGACGATGGCGTATGCCGTGGGTTGGAGATTTTCGACGGCCATGACAATGAGTGGACCAAAATTTCGTAGAGGAATAGAAAAAGATGGGACGAGGAAGTTGTTTCAAGTAAAAAATTGGAACTAGTTCAGCAGCAAGATGTATTTATATTGAGATTCGAATTCACGTCCATCCCCCAGTAGAATTGAGTTTGGCAGCCGTACGCCCTGCGTGTCCCATTCAATAAAAATTGGGGAATTTCCATGTTCATCAAGTATGCTGGCACTTCTCAAACGTTCCGAGTGTTTTTTCTGACTGAGAATTCAATTCTGGGAAAGTTAATTGAAAGTGGTTTTCAGGCTGGTACCAAATAGACTTTTTGATCCCAAATAGACTTTTTGATCCCCATCGCGGGACATTGCCACCATTTTGGTTTGTTTGGCTGAGTGGGTTGGAGCTAGGACCTGGCATAGTCTGTAACAACACACGACTAATATTCGTTAAGCTAGGCCGTACGATTCAGGTGGCTACCTGATCGTGGAATGGTGTTGAACCTAAGCTAATAGTAGAAGCGTCATTCAAAACCAAAGACAAGGCTTCTCCTATAACAGCGGGGTTAAGAAGAGGATAACAAGTTGAGTACGAAAAACCAGGAAATAGATAGAGAATGACCGTCCTTGAATATTCCAATGTCTTTCGTACAATTTAGTCCCCGCTCTCCCTGCTCTGTAGGCTCCGCAACTGGCGGCCGCCCCCTTTAAGGGGGTGGCTGAAATAAGCGAACATCTATGGAAGCCACATGTAGCAGCAAGCGGGAGAAAGTGTTCCGAGCGGGGACAGGGAAAATTTGCCAGTAAGAATTCGGTCGCAATATCGGTGCGGAGATCGTACCCGCCTCCGCCACTGGTGGTGGTTAAAGACATTCGTGCGACTGGATTCATCACATGTATTTCGTACTGGCAACCCCCTGTCGAGCCAACACCGCATGTTGGCCCCCGAGTCCTCGCTTAGTTTTAACTTTATAGACAGGTTTGTTGGTTGGAATGTCTAAACTCCCCATCCTATTCACTAGGTGGCGTGCTCGTGGCAAGCCAAGCACCTCCTGTATCCTACAACTAACCTTCCCCGAATTGAACAGCCTATACCTCTCTAGGACCCCTTTTTAGAACTTGGTTGTATTAGTATAAATATATACTTTATATAGTTAATAAGTTAAAGTGTTCTTTTAAATACTAAATAAAATAATAAAAATTAAGTAATAAAAATATAAAAATATATTAATACTATTAGGAAAAATATAGTTAATATACGTAATATATAATATTATACTTATTAATAAATATATTAAGTAAATCTTTAAGCTAAAAATAAAAGGTAATTTATTTAATTATAAACTAATCTTTAAGTTAAATATTTAAAAAAAAAATAGCATTATAAATAAACTTAATATAAAGATATATAATATAAATAAAAACTTAAGTTTTAATAACTTTATAATAAAGTAGTAATAGAATTAAATTATAATATAAATTAATACTATAATTAATAAAATTAAAAAATAAAATTATATAATATATTAGTAATAAATTATATTAGTAATAAATTTGTATTTATAATAAATTAATTAAAGAAAGAAATTATATTAGTAATAAATTGTATTTGTAATAAATTAATTAAAGAAAGAAAAGGTATAAAAAGGCGTGGCCTTTATAGTAATTTTCTTTGGTTATAGTCAACCTCCTTTAGTATAGTCTTCGAGTATATACTTGTGCGGTTCTCACCCGTGCCTCGATTTGTACCCCGATTTGTGCTTAACCTTCATCACCTGACATGTCTGCTTAAGGATCCAACTACATTTGGTCACTATTAACCTAAGACCTCGTAGCGATTACTGCTTCCTCCTTCTGCACAACCGACCCACGTAAGTTCGCTACCTTCTAAGTTACCCTAACCCAGCAGATTTCAAGAGGCCAGGAGTGTAACGGGAGTCCCTGGGGTGGTTATGCGGTCTGATATTCCAAAGATTATACAGAGGTTCCGAACGTCTGTTTCCTGTGGAAGACAAATAAATATACACAACACGAATCAAAATATCAATGGACGAATCGTTACCACGATGATAGGTATAGTCTACGATTGTATTTTGAGATAACTATAAGGGTTCTATCCAAGAGCGAGTGTGTCCATGTTTAAATACAAATGCTAACTCTTAAGAAACCTCGGGCTAGTTGTTCTACTATCCTCGATAGTTAGCTAGATGACTATCCCACCATCCATCACGTGATCTAGCTATTCCCAATATGACGCTAGTCCGTCTGGAGAGTTCAAGATCTCTATTCGTATTATGGCTGTGCTCCTGGGCCCTAGCCGTGCTGCTCTGACTTTCTGCCCCGTATCCAATCTGTGGTGTGATTCGTCCAGGCTTGTACCTCTTCGCTGATGTTCGTAACAAGGAGCTCCATAATATAAAGGCGTAGGAGAACTACTAGCAAGATCTACCTTAAAAAAAGATTTAGGCCTGGGTTGAGTGGATTCCTAAGAGTATTAAGAGATAAATTAAGTTAAAACGTGGTAATGAATACAAAGAAGGGAGAGCTAGATAGCCTAATTAGGATAGAACCCATGCCAAGATTGTTGGCTTATGTGGCGTTTCGGCCTGGACAAACGTTTGAAAGCGAACTCCATGCTACGGCAACAACTCTTGCCGCAGGTGGGTGGCGATTGCCCCGGCGTCCTAGCGTGCATCCAATTCTCACTTTGTATATTATTAAAGCTCGCCTCAAGCACAGAGAGGCTAGCGCGCGGTCCAAGTTGGTCATGGCGAGTAATGACCGAGTTCCTCTGCGTTTGTAACCAGCCTGTTTGTCTGGGGTTGCTGACTCTTCGATTCAACGCTACCATTCCGGACGGAGCATTGAATTTTTGGGTGGCAGCACAAAGGGAAGGGGCTTCTTTATTCTGGAAGGCTTTAGGGGCTTGCTGCACGCGTTGTTCGACTTTTCCGAAGGGCTCAGACATCTTAATTGAGAGATAATAGACTTTGAATCTGTTGTTTACAGTATGAGCTGTTCAGCTGGTGGCCACCCCCTTTAGGGGCTGAAATAAGCGAAGATCTACGCTCACGGAACGAAAGTCTGGTTCGCGAAGCGATCGCGTCGGTGCGCGTCTCATCAACTCTACGGAATGCCATCGCATCGATTATTTGGCTAGGAAATCAGTGGAAATCGCGGCCGGGGGTTTGAATTATTTGTACAGGCTCGCGAGTCGATTATTTCGAAGCATGAGGCTGGTGTTGAGAACCAGGAGCTGGCAGCCGAATTTTGCTGCACCACAAAGTATATGCGTGACAAGAGACAAAACTGTGGCCCGTGCGAGCATCACCAAAATCATCATCAAAATCAACACTAACATTAATTAAGGCTACAAACACGTCCAACAAGGCCTATACAAGCTCAATTCTTGGTCCTTAATTAATCTATATGGCCCTGCCAGCATGACCCTGCCTTGCAGAGCGGAATTCGATATATTCGGCAGCCAAATCGAGTTTCTGGCACCTTGTGCCGCCTCTGTCGAACTGCCCGAGCAGTTCGGTTCGGGAGTTCTAAATTGTCTTCCTTGTCTATTGCTTCTATAAAAGTGGGCTCTATATATACTAAGAGAATGTGACAAAGAATAGTCTAGAAGCAGTGGCGAAGAAGAGAGACAGTGGTGGCGAAGAATAGAAGAAGTGGCAAAGGACAGTTAAGAAGATATGGCGAAGAACCTATAAGAAGCTCTTGGCTAGTTCAATACTAGGCCACTGTAGATCCGTGCCAGTTCGACACACCCCCCCAGGTTCGATCTTTTGGAGCGAAACTGTAGTCTAATAGAAATCGCCCGAAAACAGGGTAAGGAGGTGCTGAAAAAGTTAGAGAACCAATGTCAAATGAAATACAGGTTCAATTTGTTCAGGAAATAAGGGGCAGAATCCGATGAGCACTGCTTAGAACGGGTTTCTAAGCGTTTCGACGTTTAATATCCTCGAATTCTCTTGTAGCGGTATGCCCACAGCTTTCCGTATAAGGATGTTTTAGCCTTTATTTCCAGTTCTTTGGTTGCTCTAGTAGTCTGTCTTGGTGTAGAGCAGTAGGCGCCAGCCAGTTCTCTTTTACTAGGCCAATAAGAAAGGCTGCATGGAAGCCCGATAGCTTATTGGTATTTGCTAGGGCAGTTTCGTGTGCTGCTCGGCGTTGACGTCGTGTTCCTTCTGGAAAAATATTGTTCTTATTCAAATCAGCCGAAATTTCAGTTGCTTTAGGGGCTAGGTTGCGAGCTGCAGGTTCTGCTACTACAGGTTCTGCTGCTATAGGTTCTGCTGCTACAAGTTCTGCTGCTGCAGGTTCTATTCCCATAGGTTCGACTGCTGCGGGTTCGATTGCTGTAGGTTTAGGTGCTGTAGGTTTAGGTGCTGCAGGTTCAGATGCTGCAGGTTTAATTGCTATAGGTTTAGCAGCTGCAGATTCTAGAAGTGCTTCCTGAGTAGACAAAGTCGTCGATTCAGCAGAGGGCTACCTGGAAGAATTCGGTGTCGGTAGTTGTATTTGATCCTCCTGGTGCTTGGAGCCGTCTTCATTATCTGCCTCAGTTTCTGCAGGAGTCGAATCGTTAGGGGCAAGTAGTACCCAATCGTTAATGTTATCAAGAAGGGCGTGGTCTCCCTAAGTATAGGTAGAGGTATCGCCAAGAATGTCGTCTTCTTCTTAAAGATAGGTAGGCGTTTCGGTTTGAACCACCTCAATAAGCTGTTCTGGTGGTTCGTTCAAGATAGGTGCTGGGTCAATTTCGGCAGGGGGTTTTCTATAGACTAGACACCAGTGGCCGTATGCCTACTTAACGTTGTATATAGTTTCCTAGGTAGCTTTTCTATAGAGAAGCTTCCTTCCTGAGTCGAAATATATGTCGGCCTTATTTAGTCGGGAAAGGGAAACATAATTAGTAAGAAACCTGGGTACGTAGGCAACGTTTATAAGAGTTAATCTAGCTGGACCGGAATCAAACTCAAGTTCTAGTTCTACTTCTCCGTAGATAACTATATGGTAGAGGTTTTTTCCGCCGTATAGGTACTCGCCCTTACTAGCAGCACGCTTCCCGGTAAAGTCTTTAGTATTGTTGTAGATATGTACGTCTGCTGCCGAGACAAAAGACTAGCTATTTAAAAGTACGTAATTGTGTTTTGTTTTGGCTGTACTAATAGTAAAGCTACTAGTATAGTAGTTTGTTTCCAAAGTATTACGTAATAGTATAGTACTGCGCGATAGCATAGTGCTACGTAATAGTATAGTAACTAGGCTAGTAGTAGTAGCGCTATAGTGGTGTTTCTTAGGCGCGGAAGTTGGTTTAGGTAAGGTAGAAGTATCCTAGTCCTACTTTCTACTAGGTCTTGCAAAGTTAAGGGCGCTCTATAGTTTGCCTTTTACTTAAGTAATCTTTTTGTCTACTTACTTTTAGGTTTCTAGGTTCGACTTCTAGTTAGGTGTTTATAACTAATCGCAGATATAGGGGTAGTCTTTAAATTAGTGTATATTACTATAGAGGTAAGGGGTTTTACTATTAGGGGCCTTATTTTCGCCTTTAGATGGCTGCTCTCCCTAAAAGGTAGTAAATGCGGAGTTAAAGAGTCTATTCCTAGTAGCTAATAATCTAGTAGCTTGCTGTATATAGTACTAGTTCTGAAATTGTTTAATAAGGTTATATAGCAAGGTTATATAACTAAGTATCGAAGTTCTATTTGCTTTTTCTACTACTTCTTTAAAGCGTTGCTGCTAGTATTATCTATGTATTAGGGTAAGCTGCGTAATAGTAGCTAGAAAGTAGCGTTATAGTTTAGGGTTATTGACTTTGTTTATCTATAGGTCCTTGGCCTCTTAATATATAGTTTCCTATTACTATAACTAGGTATTGATTTGCTTTTTAGTGGTTAGAGGCCCATATAGCTTTAATAGCTTCTTCTCTTTTTCTAGTTTATAACCTTGATTAGTCGGGGCGAGTCGTTTGCGTAGTGCTTGTAGTAGAGAATAGGGCGCTAAGTATTCTCTTACGTAGACTAGGTTTCGTTTTAAGACTATGGCAAGAATATAGTTATAAATTGAATTTAGGGGTAGCTAAATTTAATTGTATATAGCGACCTCGCCTTTATAGGTATACTATAGAACGTTATACCTTTATATTTCTTCTAGGTTAAGGTCGTAGTAGGTCTCGGCGGCCGAATTTATCTTAAAAGGCGTTGGGCGGGCAGGTAGCTTAGGTAGAGCAGGTAGGTTTTTAACCAAAGAATTAGTATACTTTTAGATGCTAGCTCTTAGCGCCTTGTTCTAGACAACTAAGAACTAGGTATACTAGTTCTCCTGTTTATTAAGGTTGCAGGTAGAAGTATAAGTAGTTAAAAAAGATATTTTTAGTTAGGTAGTTAAGGTAGAAGTCGGGTAGCTATAACTACTAGATAAACGGAAGGCAGTAGCAGGTAATTAATAGGAACAAGCTTAGGAAGTCTGGCTAAGTAAGCAATAGGTATTAAAGGTGTATTACTAGTGTATCCGAATCGTCTTATATATATAGTAAAAGGGGGACCGGGCTTATAACTATCGAACTGCCCGAGTAGTTTAGTTTAGAAGTTCCGAATTATTTTCCTTATCTATTACTTCTATAAAAGTGGGCTCGATATATACTAAGAGAATGTGGTAAAGAATAGTCTAGAAGTAGTGGCGAAGAAGAGAGAGTAGTAGTGAAAAATATAAAAAGTGGTAAAGAACAGTTAAGAAGATATAGCAAGAACTTATAAGAAGCTTCTAGCTAGTTTAATACTATACTACTATAAATCTATACTAGTTCAATAGGCTCTATTTATTACTGCTAGTTGATAATTTCCTAACGTAATTATTTAATAGCTCTTCTAGACTATTACCTTTTTCTTAGATAGTTAATAAGGGCTTTACCTTATCTATATTATTAATCGAATTCTTAGTTCGTTAGTATAATTATATATAAGTTAAGTATATTAGGGCTCTTTATTATTTAAGTTATTATTAATTCTATAGGCCTTACTAGTCTTACCAGCCTTCTTATAGGTAGCTACTATATTATCCCTAAACTAATATCTACTACCTATTTTTGAATTTATATAGACTTAGTATTTATTATTATAGTATACTATTTAACTTAAACTATTATATTCTTTACTAGCTATAATCTTATTATTAGTTTTATTCTTTTATTATTAGTTTTTATAATTTTATATAAAGTGGCCCTATATACTATATTTAAAGTATTTTTAATTTCTTTAATATTTTTTATACTTTAAGTTTTCTTTGGGTTTTTTCTAGGGTTATAGTATTTTTATATACCTTTTCGGTATATATATATATACCTAACTTTAGTATATATATATATACTCCCTAATTAGGCTTAGCTATTTCTATAAGTAGCTAGATACTTATATAACCCTAAGTTAAACGTAAATATTAACACTATAATTTTTGACATTGTATTAACACTAATACTATAAGCAACTATATAAACTCTAAAGGTTCTAGTAATATAGAACTTTATATTAATAATAAGCTCGAGCCTTAAACTAATATTCTATCTACTAACTTACTTTACGCCGCCCCGGAAGGTCTCTAGAATACTTTAAAGTATTACTTACTAATACTAATACCGTGGTTAAAAGGCCCTATTATTCTCTACATTAATATTATAAGTAAAATATACACTATATAGGCAGGCAAATATAGTAGAATATATAGGGTAAAAGGTAGAGGTAGTAAATTAGATAAGGTAGAAGGTAGAGGCAATAAAGTAAATAGGGTATAAGGTAGAGGTAGTAGAGTAAATAGGGTATAAGGTAAAGGTTTTAGTAATAGAAGGCTACGCTACAGCTATAAAAGGCTGCTCCGAAGCTATAGTAGCGCCCTAGGCCTTAAATCTACAAGTAAATATTAGGTTAAGGGCGGCTTATATACGACCTTAAGGCTTTAAGCGATATAGATAGCTTCTAGAGGCTTATTAAAAGCTATAATATATATAGAACGTTGAGTAATTTAACGTGGTATTTAGCCGCTTAGGGTAATAGCTAAGCCTAATTAGGGAGTATATATATATACTAAAATTAGGTATATAAATATACCGAAATCGGGTATATATATATATATACTAAAAAGGCATATAAAAATACTATAACCCTTTTTCTAAGCCTTTTAAAATATTTTTTTTTCTTTAGTAGTATTTATAACTATTAGTTCTAATTTATACTATAGTTTTATAGCCCTTATTTTTTTTCTATTTTACTAAAGAATTATATTAGTATTTGGCTTTTAATTTATAAATTTAATTATTAAATTTAATTACTAATACTATTATTTTAATAAGGCCTTTAGTTAGTTTATACTAATTATAGCTATTTTAACCCTTTTTTAGTTCTTTATAGTATTTTAAAATTAGCGACTTATTATTTTATTTTCCTAAGCGTTTCTTAGCTTATATATATAATATATAGGGCCTCGGGTATATTATATAGCAATAGTAGCCTATATAGCGTACTTCTCGACAAATAGTTTATATAGAGGCTATAACTCCTAGCTAGGCTTTTAGCTAGTTAAAGGTTATTTAACGCGTCGACTAATTTTTTAGGATATAGTAAATACAATAATAAATCTCTTTAATAAATATTAAATATAGCTTTAGAGCTTTCTTTTTATAGTTTTATTTACTTAATTCTTAGTATAATATATATTAAATTGTTTATTAAAAAAGGGAGAATTTTAAAATAATCTTTTATTATAAATTTCTATTATATTATAAACTATATATAACTTTATATATAGGAGTAAGCTATTCGCTATTCTCTTTCTATAAAGGAGAGCTAAAGATAAGAGTATTATATATATTAAATTACAAAGTAATAAAGTTAATTATTAATTTAATAGATAATTTGCAATAAAAAGGGTATAAAAAATTAATACGTAAAGGCGCCTTACTTAGGTAGGCTATATATATTGGCCTTAACTCTTACTATAAGTAAAAGTTAAAAGCTTATTAAAAAGTCTTAATTAGTTACTAATATATAATACTTTAGTAATATATAAAATATTAGGCTAAGAATTAAAATATATAATAATTAAAAAGTATATAAATATAACTAACGTATTTTATAAGCGAACCGCCTACTTAAGCGAGCCGCCTATTAAATTGCAAAAACGCGTTAACCTAATAATATTATAAAATAGTATAACTAATTTAAGCTAAATTCTTTTTTTAAGAAGGTAGAATACTTTTAACTATTTAAGTAATTAAATAAGGCTAAATTTAAAGTATTCGAGCCACTATAGTATTATATAACATTCTATAGAAAAGACTTTATAATTAACCCTATAGTATACCTTTACAACGTAATTATACTTCTAACTTACGTAAGCTTACGCTATATAAAGAATTAATAATTATTTAATATATTCTTAACCTAAATTTATAAAACTTTCCTTTTTAACTATAAGCTATACAAGAAATAGTAAATTTTCTTTTTACTAAATACAACGCGCCTTTTATTAGTAAAAACTTAACCTTAAACTTTATTAAGCGTTATATAAAGATTAAGATAAAATTTAGTTATAAGTATAACTATAAAAGGGTATAATATATAGATTTAGTTATTATTAAAGAGTAGTTTTAGCTTATATAAAGCGTGGTTATAAAATATAGTATTACTAAAAAAATATATATATATAACTTAACCTTAAAAATACTATAGAATTTAAAAGAGCTTAAAAGCTAAATAGTATATATTAAAAATTAAATTGTATAATATTAAAATAGCTCTCTAAGCTTAATTAATAAGGCACTTAGCTAACTTACTAAAGGGGCCTAAATAATAATATATTTAGCTATACTTTTAAAGGTAGAAGTAAAGGCCTTATAAAAGGTAAACTAGGTTAAAAAGTAAAGAAAAAGAAAAAGAAAAAGAAAGAGGCGTATTATATAAGGTAGAAGTCTTACTATATAAGGCAAGAATACTATTTAAAATACTATAATTAATACCTAGTTTAGGTAGAAGATTATATAATAAAAAAGATTTAAGTATACGTAATAGCGCTATTATTTATATAATAATATTAAATATAATACTTATATATACGCAAAATATAAGAAGTTAATTATAAGTTAGAAATTATAATTCTTTATAGTATTAGAGCTAGTAATTAAGATAATAGTTAGGTTTTTGCGATTTAATAGGCGGCTTACTTAAGTAGGCGGTTTGTTTATAAAATACATTGTAGTTTATATATAACGCGTAAACTATACTTAATTAGGTAACTATAAAAAAGAAGCTACTTATACTTAAATAGTTATAGGTTATTACTATAATTATACGCTCTTTTTAAAGCTTAAGCTTTTATATAAGGGCGTAAAATTAGAATTAGGTTAGTTTAAGTATAATACCTAAGGGCTTTTCTAAAAAGGCTTTTTAAAATAGCACTAAGAACTATATTACTTATTTAGTTTAAGTTAGGTTTAGAAATATTTAGGTTTTACTTATAAAAAATTTCTAAAATTATTATATTATAAATATTTTTAGTTAGTTTCTAGGTTATTTTATTATACTTAGTCTATTTAACTAAGTATTTATAGCGGCGCTTTTATTTATTATAGCGTAGGTTTTCAATATTATCTATATATTATAGAATAAATAGAGTATTATATAACCTATAGTATATTAGCTTAAAAGCTAATCTTAAAACAAATTTATATAAGTAGTTATTAAAACTAAAGTTTAACCTTAGAATAGGTATAAATTATCCTAGTTATACTTAGTAGGTTAAGTGTAAAATTATAAAAGACTTAGCTTATTACTAAGTATAATCTATATTATAAAACTAGGCCGTACTATTTAAGTATTTACTTAATAGTAAAATAGTAATAAACTAAGTTTAACTAAAAACTATAAAAAAGCGCTATTTAAACTAAATAATAAGAATCTAATATTAAACTATATAATATATTAAGTATAAAAACCTAGAAAATAATAAAAGATTTATTCTTTTTAAGTATTTTAAGCCCTTTATTTTTTAATTAGCGTAATTAGTATCTTAGCGCTTAGTAAGTACTAGTACTACTAATTATATTTTATAACTTATATAATAACCCCTATTATCTTTAAAGTTACTTAGGTTCTTTTAGTAAAGGCTTTACTAGTTACCCTTTAAGCTAATTCTAAGAGAGTCTATTTAGGTATTTTATTACTTAGATAGCTATTATATTCTACTAGTTCTAAGTAGCTATAATATATATTTACTTTATAAAAAGAATATATAAATACTAAAAGTAAACTATTAAGCTATAAATACTTAATAAAGTATAAATATAAAGATAAAAATAACTAAAAAAAGAAATATATATAAATAAAATATTTAATATAGAAAATCTCTTAAAAACTCTAAATAAATATTTCTACTTTTTATATTTAATAAGCTTCTAAGCTATATACTTTTACTATCACGGTAACGACCCGTAACTACCTAAATATAGGTGGCTCCTTTTTTTTAGCCACCTAATTACGTATAGTCTACGCGTTATGTATAGACTATAGTAATATATATATACCTC
>KV745123.1:0-41148 GCA_001692735.1 Lepidopterella palustris CBS 459.81 | reverse complement strand
TAAATTACTCTTAGTCCACTCTAGATACTTGTAGGCCTACTATAGCCGCTTTAGCTTTTATTAAGGTGTAATAAATAGCTTCTTAGTAACTTTTTGACGGTAGTAGCCCTCCTTATTAAATATTATAGTAAGAACCTTATCCTATACAGTAATTTTAAGCTCCTTAGTAATTTACCTCTATGGCTTCTTCTTTGTATAGCGTTCTGAGTTACATAAAGGATTAGCTGATAGCAAATTAGGGTACTTAGTAAAGGCCTTTAACTACGGGGTTATATTAGAGTAGTAGAACCGGTAATATAACTCTAGATAGTGCTCCGAGAGAGGCCTAATTACTAAGATATCCGGCCGTATAAGAGGCCTAAATTGCGGAGAGTTTGGATCTATAGTTATTTATCACAAGTAAGGTGCCGGCAGGGGGTTAAAACCGTTATTTATAATAATAGAAAGCTTAGGCATCTATAATTATTCCGAGTTTAGGAATTATATATAAAACTTATAAGAATTCTTAAATATTTAATACACAGATATGCACAGACGTGTACAAGCTATATAGGGGGGGAGGGTGTATATAAAGCTATAGGAGCTATCGGCGTGTGCAAAGAGTTGGAGTTATTTGAAGTTAATGTACTAATTAATTTTTTTACCACTAGGGGTTCTCGCGACCCAGGGATACACGTTAATTAGTTATAAGTGTTATTTATCTAAGACCTTAGAGGGCTCTGTATATACTATATATATAAAAAGTAAAGTGGTCCAAAATTGCAGTTACACTTCCCTACAAAATTTAACTATTCTATAATAAGACATTTAATTTAGAAAGTGCCTTTAATATCTTTTAGAATAATACTCTTTATTAAGTTATTTTTGAGTTTACCTATACTTTAATACTACGTTCTTTAAACTTTCTGCACAGTCCTTTACCACCTTATATAGCCGAGTGCCGGCACCTAGTATTTATATATAATACTCGCGCTTGTACTTTAGTTAATTATTTTCACTCTAGAAGAACTTAATTATCTAGTCTTTAGTATAATAGTGCCTTGCTGCTTTCGAAGTTTTTAAAGGTACGGGCATTAATTCTAAAGCAGGTTAGGTAAAGAAGTTATTATTATAGTTATCTATTAAAGGGTTAGCGGTAGTAAGTACTAATAATAACTACTTACGTTAAGGGTCTAGAGGTTTCGGGTTCGCTTTTCCCCGCAGATTAAATGTCCTAAACAATTAAGCTGCGATATAAGGCCTTTTTAATTTAACCCTATTATTTATAGAGAAGCCCTTTTCTATATAGTAGTTAAAATTAACTAGCAATATAGTCGAATAGGTCCCGTAAGCGCAAGTAGATAGAGAGAACTATAGATAGTAAAGAGATTATATATTTAGTCTTCTAGATTCTTTAAATATTCCTAATATCTCTTTATAAACTCCTCTTACTCTTAGCATACTATTTAAGACTCCTTTACTAGATTACTAATGAAGCGGCTACAAAGCGCTAAAGGCCCAATAATAGCGCCAAAATTGTAGGTGGTAAAGTTTCTTTATCTTTCCCTCCTAATTTTATGAACTAATAATAGAGTATAAAGATATTAATCTATTCAAGTTTAGAACTAGCTGTCCTGTAAGGAGTAGAATAACGCAATTTCTAAAAAGGCGTTGCCGAATTAACTTAACCACTCTAATAACTAACTTATTTTAAGAGGGCCGACTGGTCTAAAGAAATAGCTATTCTTAACGTAAGAAAATTCTTTTTAAAAATTGCAGACACCTATAGACTTATATATATAGCTAAATATAAACCTTTTATAAGAATTCGTCCGTGCGTAGAAGTTCTCCTATAGTGTAAAGTAACCGCTTAGTAACTATTCGGCTTAACTAGCTTACAAATAATCTACGGATTGCGAAAAGACTTAGTTAATACAACGCTAGCCGCCGAGCCGCTGGCAGGCCTATACGGCCTACGGAGACTACTGTTCCGCAAATACTAGTATTATTACTAAGTGTTGGAGCTAGCACCACCTACAAAGCTAGTCTAGACTAGACTAGCTATACAGACCCCCCTTTTTGCGTGTAATATATAAGAAATAGATTATAAGGTAACTAGGTAGGCACCGTTTTTCTTAATAGGTGAAAACTCTTAATATACCTTAGCCGTTTTACTAAATAGCCCGTGTATATATATTCCGTAATCTGTATCCAATTATAACTTAGCTAAGGCAAATATTATATAAAATACCCTAAGCACTATTATATATAAAGATAATAAGAAAATTCTTATTACGTACACCTTTCGGCCGGTTAGATTTTCTAGGTTAGAGTAGCCTCTTAGCTTATAAATAATAACGATGTGTTTGTCTATAATAGAAAAGCTAGTAGCGGTTTATATTTTAGGGGTTGGTAGTCTAGTATACTCTTATCACTAAAAAGTACTGGGCCTAGAAGTAAAACGTTACGTAACGCTTTATCCCGTAAGCTCTACAATTATCTCGTCCACTATATTCTATGCCTACTCAACTTCCTTGAAACTATATTCCTTATCCGAATTAGATCCTGTTGTAAACGCGTTTATAATAATTACTAAATCTAAAGAGTGCCTATTAGATTCTTGGCCTTAAAGTAATTTTCTCTAGACACTTTATCCTTTTATATTACTAACACTAATAAGTATTTTTGCTTATAGCTATATAACTAATTTCTCTATATATACTAGGCTGCATACTCGTCCACCCACTATTCTATATTATAGGCGCGGCCATTAACGTTAGAAGCGACAACGGCCCAGAGAGCTAGGGTAAAATTAATAGACTCGCCTTCGCAGCCTATATATTTGTCACTAATTATAGTGCTGTATATTATACCGTTGTATAAAATCTTAATTCTCTTATTATACTATAAATTACTGTTTAACTCTTCGCCCATTATTCTATAAGTAAGCGTAACTTATATATCGCTATTCTAAATATTCTAACCGTAAGCTCCTATTCCTCTATTAAGAATATAGTAGGTAATATTACTAAAAAAGTGATTGGCTAGGGCAGATAAACTAGCTGTAGATAAACTAGCTACGTAGCTAGGTAGAGTTACTAGTAGCGCTTTTAGTGTTGCAGGCGTTGGCGTAAAAGTGTATACTATAGTATTTATAAATGGTTTGGCGTATACTAGACATAAAGTAAGCGTTAAATTCGTTGAAATATTACAGTTCTTAGTGGCAAAGTCGTTATTGGGTTAGTTATAGATATTAGGATAGAGAGTTACGCCAGGACTGTAAAATATAGAAGAATAATTAGGAGATAATAAAGAGAGCGTAAGGCCCTATTTCTTAAAAGAATACCCGTTTATATTCGAGATATCGTAATAGACGTTTGGATTTCCTGTTAGGTATATATATTTAAACTATATAATATCTAAATTAATCGGAGTTATAGCTATCTTTAATAAGATCCCTCTACTATTTAGATTCGTGTAATACGTTTTGTGGAAATTACTAATAGTTAGAGCAAGGTAGTGGGCAGTGTTATTTAAGACGTTAGCAACGCTCTAGACGTAAACCTTAAAGTAGTATAAGTTCTTAATAATTGCGGTCCTAATGTAGGTAATAGAAGGTATACAAAGAACAGTATTAAATATAATTAAGCTTAGCCTAGGCATACTAAAAGTTGTAACCTTTACTTTAATAAATTGGGACGTTTTAATTCTATAAGCTATACAAGCTTATTTCTAGTAGCCAACTTTCGGGTATACGCCTATACTGGAAGGGGCCAATTTAAGCTATTATATAATCTCACTCTAAGGGCAAGCTGTATCGGCTCCTACTGCCGCTTTGGCTCGCCAAGTAGCCTATATATATAAGTAAATATTGGTAGGAAACGCAAAAGTATAAATCTTAAAGTTTACTAAAATAGAGCGTACTTTGCCCTAAGATATCTCTAAAATATTAAAGAAACAAAATTAACTTTATTATACTATTTACAAGCTTTTAAATTCACAATTGTACTCTTTACTACTAATTAGATTATATTTCCTAGAAGCGCCTAATAAAATTTAGCACAAAGAGTCTTATTATAAAAATACTTTCCGCTATTAATAATAGCGATGCCGCACGTATTATTAGGTCGAATCTTAAATACCTAAGTTTACTATATAAATTCTTAGATAAAAAATATAAAAGAGTATATAACTGCTACAACAAATAGGTACGTTAAGACTAGGAAGTATCTAGAGGGTTATTTAAACTTAAAAAAGAGAAGTATCGTATATAATAGCCCCTAAGAGCTATTAGATAGTATATACTTAGCCATATGCAATATTTATAGCTTTTATATATACTACTAAACGAAAGAGGGTAGAGTAAGTATAGAAAGAGAAGTTAGAATCGGAAAATTTAAATCTAGCCTAATTAAATATTTTGGCGACTCTACGCTCTTTTAAGCACAAATTAGTTCAACGGCCTTCCTGGACTATCCCTAGGTTCTTACTATAACTTTAGTTACTTTTAATTAATGTAGATGCTCTAGTACTATGGCTACTATCTATTAGTTCCGATTTGAATATAAGATTACAAAACTAACTTAAGTTATTAAATAAAGAAGTAACTAATATTTTGCCCTCTATTACTATATAGTAGTTGCCAATATTAAGCTAGTCTAATATAAGTTTAGTAAAGATATCCCGAGGCAAAATCTCTCTCGGGATACACACGGTAGCCTTAGCGTCCGCCCTTTATAACCTCTAATCTAGTTTAACCTTAAGACTAAATCCGCAAATATCTAACTAGCCTAGTATTTAGAGCACTATTAGTTTTTTATTTTTTATTTTTTAAATATAACTAAATAGAATATTTTCGGCGAAGCATTATAGCAGCAAAATACCCGTAAAAACACCGCAGCTAGAGCCACAACTATTATACTGCCCCTTTAGAAAAGATATTACGGCCTACTGTTATTAAATTATCTTGGAAAAAGAGTAATACATAACTATAGTATAGATAACGAACTAAACGCCATATAACCTATTAGCTAACTAATATTACACACTTTCCCAGGTGCCGAAAGGCACGACGATAGTAATAGTAAGATTACTTTTAACTCTTTCCGGAAAGGGTAACTATAGCCGTTCTTAGTCTGTGCTACAGTGTGTAATATAGCTACTAACTTTCTCTAGCTTATAGCGTCTAAATATTACGATCTGCTTACAATATAATATTTAATAGAGCTATTAGTATATAAATAAGGATAAGACTACCGGCAACCTTTTACGTCTCCTTAAACCCTTTAAAGAGGTCCGAGACAAAAGGCCGACAGAGATAGAGACTTAAGACTATTATCTAGTATCCGGTAGTCTATAGCGATGTTTTATAGTGCCTCTATAGGTAATTATAACTAGACTGTCCTTAGCGCGTGTTAAGATAATAGGAGGCGGGGGTTTTTACTATTAGTTCTAATTTAGGTCGTATTAGCGTATTTTATCGGTCTTTATTGGCACTCTCCCTTACTATAACTGTTGTGGCTTCTAATCTTTAACCTTGGGCTAAATATCTCAGCTACTTCTTTGGTAGCACTACCTACTATAACTCTAGTAGAGGAATAGAGGCTTGCGGTTGGAAATTTCAGGATAGTTAGTCCTTGGTATATAGACTCCTCTAAGAAATATTACTTTATAGTAGTTCTTTTTATCTTCTATAATACTAACTTTTAAAGATATATTTTTATGCATTTATTTATTATAAGGTTTTAAATACACAGCCCATATTATAAGTTTTAGTAAAATCAATGTATAATATAAAAGAAAGCGCTGTCTAGTTGCCTTAATATATATTTTTAGGGTTAATAAGTTCGTAAATACAGAGTTTGCGCCGTGAGATCTATTTTAAATATACAACCATTATACTAGAATTAGTATAAATATAAACAGGCAAATAATATAAGCTATAGAATAAAATTAAAACTTAATGTAAGATATAAGAAAAAAGCAGGCCGAACAAGAAAACGCGTATAAAAGGGGGCCTTAGAAGCTGTTACTTAATGCGCTAATTTAAGGACTAGTTTAGAAATTATAAGGCTAATAGAAACGGTGCCCCCCCCCCCCCCCTAAAAAAAACAGCGTATATAAGGCGAGCCACACAAAGAAAACTAAAATTTCCAAGTTAATTTATTATATATCAACCACATTATTAGAAATAACTTCCACCTACCTAATAAACTCACGAAGGCTTAGAGTGAAAAAGATTAATAGCTTCCCTTCTAATAATCATAAGAAAATCTTAGGGCTCCCTAGTAGAGAAAATAACGTCGGGTCTATTAACAAATTAGGCGCCCGCTAAATAGCGTTTACTTATTTCTCCTACTTCGACTCTAAGAAAAATAAGTCTAATACTAGACAAGCAAACCAACGTAGAAGAAGGTAGCTTAGCAGCAAGTAATAGTATACTAACTAAATATAAGGTATCCTTAATTCTACTAGGGCTATAAGAGCTAATCAGCATATCTTAAAGACTATAGAAGGCTATATAGATAGCGAAGTAGACAATATTCTTACTAGGTATAAGAAGCCACCACGCTGGGTGCAAAGACTCTACGGGGAGGCTGCGCCTTTAGTTACGGCTCTTATAAACAACAGGTTCGACTAGACTGCGTTGAACAAGGTGCAAGAAATTAATAGAAGAATAGAGGCAAACAGTATAGAGGAATTAGACTAGATAATTAGAATCGAATAAATACTAGTATATATCGAATTTGTATAGAAAGGGTCTCAAACGTTCAACTTAGAAAAGTTCCAAATATCTATAGGAATTCTATATACAATAAATTAACAGTACTATTACCCTTAAATATATAACCGCTCTTAAGCACCTCGGATATCTAAAAAGGATCTATAGCGCTATACCCTAGATTCTAAGGAGTAGAATAATATTAAAAAGAGTTTGGCGTTATTATACATAGAGCCAGATAAAATATATATTTATAAAATAGAAGGCAGAGAAGATAATACAAATATAAAGAGCTTAAATATAAAAGAAGAGAGTCTAGAAAATACTCTTAGCAATTTGCAAATTAAAGATACTAATAGTACTTGAAAACGGTCAAGAGAATCGGATATTAGTAAAGAGAATAGAAACGTTAGAAAATGGCCCAGACACTCTATTTATACTAGAAAACGACCTAGAGGGTCGGATAGCAGCGGCAATAGTAGGAATACTATAAGCTGGCCAAGGCGTTCTAGCATTACTAGGAAATAGGTAGAAGAAGCGGGCAATAGCGAAGGCTATATAGACATAGACAAAGATATAGAAATAGATAAAGATACAAAAATAGAAAGGGACTGCGCTAAGTTTCTACGGCTTACCTACCGGCTCGTATCCTTTATTGAAGGAAAGGTAAAAGATTAAACTATCTACCCGGGGATTCGCAGAAATATATTAAATTCAAGCTAGTAAAAGTAAAGCTAAAATAAAATAGATATAACGTCCCTTTCTATATAGCGTAAAACCCTGCTTAGCGTAAACCCGCTATTACTTTTTATTATAATAAAGTTAAAACCAATTAAGAGGCGTAAATAATCTCGGAATAAGGGTTTTAAATCTTAAGCTTTACGTTCACTATAGAGAATTCCTGCTTAGCCTATTAACGTCCGTTTCTAGGTGGCGCCCCGCCCACTGTACCGCCCCAGATAAGGGCTATATTGACTTTAAATAACTTAGACTCTCTATATATATTAATATTTCTTATATTTCTATATAAGTTATATAATATAACTACTCCTAGACACTTAGAGCTCCTTACACCTAAAAATTACGTTTGCATCGTCGCCTTTACGCCTAGTTTACGGAGAGCCTTCTTTTATAGCGTAACCAAATCCCGTCGCTATAGCACTATTATTAAGCTTCTATTATTCCGAATACCTATATACCAACCTTATTCAAGCCTTAGAAACTTACTAACGTACTAGGAAATTGTTATTAGCTGTGTGGCTGCTGTCGCACAAAAATTCATACAAGGTTACCACCCTGGTCGGTACTTCTAATTAAAAGCACTTACTATTCCTGGCTAGACCCTATAGTATAATTTAATTATATTATCCGGTAAGTAATCTTATAGCTTTTAGTATAGTATAAAATATAATTTAACTAACGTTAGCCGGGTATCTAATACTATACTAAATATATATACTAAGATACACTGCGGACCCCTTCGCGCGGATAAATCCGGAATATATTTTTTTAAGGGCTAAGAGCTCTTAAAGCCTAAATATATCTTTTTTCGTCTTAGAACTATTAATTTAATACTCCGAAATATAAAATTATATAAATAGTTATAGTGTATTAAGGATATAAAGCTAATATAGTTCTAGATACTCTAAAAGGAATAATTAATAGTATAATTAAAATATTGTATTTTTTGGCTACATACTAATATCCTAGGCCAGAATGGCTAAGGAGTTAAAATACACTAATTATAGCTCGATAGCATCGCGAGGGGGAGAGTGAGATACCTAAAGAAAATATTCGGGGCGGCATAGGGGGTGGGGCGCTACTTAGGGGGGGACGTTATAACTTACTATATTTAATAACATTTATTAACCCCGTTTGCTTAGGTATTAGGTTACCACTAAAGCATAACTAGTTTATATAATAAAGTAATTTGCTCGGTTTATACTCTTCTTAATATCTTATATAGTTAAAAATAACTTATTTTAGGCGTAATATATAAACTTTCTAGTTAACCTAAGGCTGTTTGGAGTAGCGCTATCTTTATGTACCCGCGGTAAATTATAGTATTATTAACTTAGCTAAGTAACGTGTATCCCCTTATAACGGAATAACCCCCGTACCGGAAAATAAAAGAGTAAGTTACTTTTACTTTAAAGCTAGAAACTATTAGCGTGCCCTTTAGATTTAATATTAATATTTTATAGGATATAGCTACTACGGCTACTTCTTTGTCTTTAATACTCTACCTATATAAAAGTTACGCTTATGTTAATGCCTTTCTGCCTATTTTATAAAGGCTTGTTAAAATAGCAAAAACGAGCGCGACTTTTTATAGAGCCACCACTATAGATCTACAACTATTATAACCTATTAAGCGTATCCAGCTCGGCCTTAGACTCGAATAGTACAGCTACAGATATATAGTTAGCTATAAGTCTATAAGTGGCAATGAATTTATATAGAGTTTTAATCCCTATTAGTACCTCTAATTAAAGCCGTCTAATTAAAGCGAGTAATACTTCTTACTAAACTAACTCTGCACGTCCCTTCCGTACGCTTAATTTACTTAGTTAAAAGGTGGCTCTATTAAGTATGGCTGTATTGTCTATAGCTATACTAATATAGCAGTAGGCTATTAAGGATAGAGGCTATAACTAATAGACTTTAGTGAACTAAGACGCAGCGCGGTAGCGCGGCGACTATAGTACCTATTAGAGATACTTCTACACGCTATTTAGTAGATCTACAGCGTGTGCTAGGCTATATTTAGAAACCCCCGCCGTCCTAAAATAGTGGTTAGTAACGATAACAATAATAACAACAACAAGAAGGCTGCCTTATAGCACTACCTGTTAATAGATATAATAAGGCATTACTAGGGTAGAATAATACCACAAGTAGGCTTATATATAGTATATAGTTAACATTTTATAACTTTGGAGAGAGCGTATAATAGAAGGCTGTACGCTAACTCTACTACCTTTAAATAGACGCACTATTGCAGAAGTTCTCCTCTCTATATAGATAGTAATAATAAACCTTATAAGCTATTCTATACTTCCTCTAGCCAGTAGTTATTTAGGCTGTTGATATACTAATACTGTCTAAGAGGAAGGCGGTGTATTACAGGCTGTACCGCCGTAGTTAGTAGGGTTATTTACTTCCTTATAATTCTTTATATAGGTTATAGAATTAGGGCAGGTATACGTTTATATGTTTCGAGATTTAATATAACCGTATACGTAGAACGTTGTGGTTAAATTATATATTCTAAGAAGATTAATTACTAAATAAGAGAGGCTCTTTTACTACTATTAAACTTACCTTACTAGCTTATATATAATGACGGAGGATTGTAAGTGTAAAAGTAAGCGCCTAAGTTAATAGCAACTCTATTTCTATATAATTGCCCCGTATTAACAACGTATTGCCAACGTCCGCTATATATAGTAGAATACTTATTAGCCATAGTCTTGGCGATTATAATATTAACCCACTACTTAAGTAAGAAGTAGCCAGCAGCGCTTTATAGCTCTCGACCTTTTTATTCTACTCTATATCTATAAGCGGCCTTGTTATCTTCATCCTCCGCCTTAAGGGAAGCCACTAAGAGTGGAGATACAGGGACCACTAGAGTTAATATAGAAGCTTCTTCCTAATATACCTTAGTATCCGATTGTGGACTTTCCGCAGCTAGGGGGGCGGGCTCTTGTAAGCCTTGTATACTAGGCGTTATATAGAGAGAATAATCCTTTTAGAGGCGATTCGCCTTTACAAAATAAGTATTTGGCATAGGTAATAAACGGAAGGCGGCCATTAGAGTAAGTAGTATTACTAGAAGGGCGCTAGTAACGTTACGGGACTAATATTGCTGTAGCTATATTAACTACTATAGAGTTACCTTCGACTATCTTATCCCAGCCAATAATTTAATCCTAGAAGTGCTAGCTATTAGTATTATTAAAGTAGACAACAATAGAGGCACTTTTACCAATAAGCACCTTTTATTCTCGGTAGATCCGACAGAATACACAGGAAAGAAAGTCCTTACTATACTAAGATATTATTAGCGCAAGAAAGGCACGCAGGATTAAAGAAGAATAAACGGCAAGGTAGCTAAAAGAGATAGCAAGATACGGTAGGCAGATAATATATAATTTAGGTAAATATAAGAATAGTAAGAATAATACTAAGGTAGAAGGCATAAAAGGTAGAAATAGGCATTATATAACTTCTAATTACTACTATTACAGGTCGCAGCCTACGCGAGCCTAAGTAAGTTATTTTCTAAACCCTCTACTAGTATATACGTACCACTAGGGCTCTATAAGGTTGTGGTGCGCTCTCTTTCTCTATAATATATATTCCGCTTATTTGCACCTTTAAAGCTTCTACCTCTTCTTCCTCTATAATATAAATTCTACTTGTCTGTACCACTAAGGCTCCCTCTATCTTTTAAGTAGCACATCTACACTTCTTATATATTCTCTTGTCTACGGTGGCTTCTTCTACCTCTACTATAACCTTTTTTGGCCGACTACGTTTTCTTTTACCTTTTACTTCTTTGGCCGCGTCTTTAGCACGCTTTACTTACGCCGCTTTAATGTCCTTATAGGTTATTACTCTTGCCTTCCCGAGAATATTAGACCTAGTCTTTCGGCGAGTCTTTGCTTCGTTATTTATCTTTAAGCCTATTGGGTAAAGAATATCTAAGCCGCGTTGGCCAGCTTTTGTACAAGACGTTAATAGTATATTTCGCTTGTCTTATTATAGGGTGCCTGCTTTATAAGATTTAATAGCAACGTAAAAGCCTCTAATAATACTAGAGTTACTAGTGTCTAAAAGTTTTTACTCTAAAGAAGAGGTATCTAGTCTTTATAAGCTATATAAATAGGTTACGGGACCGCAGGTTTCGTAATACCTCTAAGTACTTTATCTAGGTTAAATAGAAACAAACCGGCTTTAGCCTATTCTGTAAGTATATTCTTCTTAGTTATCGCCGCTATTCTTACAAAATTATAGAGAGAAGTAAAGTGCTTCTTATTTACTACTGTTACGCCACTTTGATACAGTCGTTTCACCTAGTTGCGGTAAGCTATTTTTAGAGAAGAGAAAACTAAAAAGTTATAGGGCTAAAGTATAGAAGGGAAGTTAATATAGAATAATATTATTTTTAAAGCAAAATTCTATTATCTTAAGGGTCTTATAGGTCCCGAAGCCGTTATATATTAGTATCTATAGTTTCTAGTTAGCTTAGGCCTTAGTTTAAGGGTTACATATTTGTTTTATCTACTCTAAGCTAAGGTATAAGTTGTTATAGCTAGACTTTAATAACGAATAGACCTATTCTAGGGTCTTATACGTCGTCCAGTTACTCTAATAAGTAGAGGCTGGCCAGATAATTATTAGATAAAGGTACTCACTGCTTACTAATACGCACTTAATAGTAGTTACTATAGTGCGTTTTTCGCCGGCACCTCTATAGTCTCGCTAGTTATTCTTACTTACTAGAACTGTAATAGAACTAAGCTTAGAAAGTATAACCCCTGTTTTGTCTATATTATAGATATTCTTAGCTAGAATGTCTCTCCTACTAAGTTCCGGTCCGATTACCTTAAACCAGGACACGACCTTATTATATATATTATTATCGTGGCAATTCTAGTATATCGCCCTGTTCTTTCTTAATTTAAGTTCTAGATAGCGCTTCGTAAACGCCTAAGGCCAGTTTTTATACGGCGGCTTAATCGCTTTTATTAGAAATTGCCGGCGGGCGATACTAAAGGCTAGTAGAGGTATATCCTTAATGCGTAGAGAAAATCCGAGAGCAGCCGTTTTTAGAATATACCAAACAAAGGCTCTCTCTTCTAAGAAGGTAAGGTATTACTAGCCTACGGCCTTTATCTATTTTAAGGGTCGTCTATTATTATAATACTACACAGTAGTGCAAAATACGCGGATATTATAACGTTCTACAAGGGCAGTATAGGTTCTACGCACTTATAGAGGGAGTGTTTGCGCTAGCGCCTAGCTAGCTAGATTTATTACTACTTACAGTAATAAATAGAATATAACACAAAAGCCTATTTCTGTAGAGCCAAACACTAGACGTAATATTAAAAATAGAATAGGACACTTAGCTGCAAAGGAATTAGATTAAGCGTAGCGTATATTTTCAAAATATAATAATAGAGCTATCTCTAATCACAAGCCACGCTATATAGCGACCTCCCTTTAACACGGAGAAACTCTTAGATTCCTACCTTATTAGTGTATAACGTTGACAAAGCCTAGAAACAGGGGGTTCCTTATTTAGACCTTTATCTAATAGCTCCGAAACTTAAAGACACATTATATTTCTTAATAAAGTAGGGGTAAAGAACTAAAACGTAAACAGTTGCCGTAAATAGAAACTCCGATAGTAACCCTAAGACTATAGTAATATTTTGCTTTAAGTCCGACAGTGTATAGAGTACTAGCTAACCTACTAGTATATAGTACTAACACCTCTCTTAAATCGCGTTAGTATATTTAAGGTTAAAAAGTAGACGGTGCTGTTCTGCTACGGCGATTATTCTATTATAAGAGGATATACGTTAGAAGCTTTCTTTATAAAATAAAAAGCAAAGATTAAGCTTAATTAGTTATGCTTTAGTGGTAACCTAATACCTAAGTAAACGGGGTTAATAAATGTTATTAAATATAGTATAATAGGCTAAGCAGGAATTCTTTATAGCGGACGTAAAGCTTAAGATCTAAAACCTTTATTCTGAGATTATTTACGCCTTTTAATCGCTTTTAATTTTGTTGTGATAAAAAGTAATAGCGGGTTTACGCCAAGTAGGGTTTTGCGCCACGTAGAGAGGGACGTTAATTCTAAGAGTCTATTACCTAGCTCGGGATAGGATCTTTATATACTAATCTACGGCTGGTAAATTTTTCGGCGGCTTATATAAATATTCTAGTAAAAAAGAGGTTCTCTATAACGCTCTTGTGCGATACTAAAGGCGAATTGTAATATTACACGGTGAGTATAAGCTACTACTAGAAAGTATTAAGGGTAAATACAGTTTTTAATATAAGGCTACTTTTCTAAAAATATCTATGCCTCTAGGTTATTAATTGTTGTGTTTTAAAACACTGGCGGGTTCTTATTATATAAAGATTCTTGCCACTTAGAGACGGACGTAATAGAATTTATTTCTAAACCGGTTAATAGATATACTTAAGGAATTAAAAAAGGGGGCCGAATATATTTTTAAATTTTCTATTACGGTGAACCAAGTAATTTAGGTAGGCGTTATACCTAAATTAGATTAACCGGTCCGCTTAAATCTAATTAATTTATTACAACCCCTAAAATTATAGCGGAAAACTCTAATTCAATAGATTATACTAGCGATTCTCTTAATAAAGGCAAAGGCGGGTAAGGTTATAAATAATTCCGCTATGAACCTTTTATACGTAATACTAATATTATTTAAGATAACAGGAGACGCAAGCAAATAAAGGGCACGAGCGCTATTATAGAGCTAAAAATAGGCCTATTACTCTAAAAAAGTTAGTAGTAATAACTAAAGACACTTTTATACGGAATTAACTTCTGCAAGTACTATAAGATAGTACCTTAGCTATAGAGGCCAGTTCTTGCAATCTTCTAGGCACCTATAAAAGCAACCTAATACTCGGAGCCTATTTTGCTTCTAGAGGATTTTCTAAAACTATAAAGCACAGGTTTAATAGCTAGATAACTATAAAAGTAATAATCTTCAAGCCCCTTAGAATGCACCTTTAAGATATTAAAAATTTAGACAACCCAGCCTCTAAAACTTTTAACTCCCTAGAGAAAATTCAACGTCTTTCTAAGAATAAATATAAAGCCTTTTATTATAGTTTAAATTCCTAAGCCCGCAAGAACTTTATTAAATTTACTAAAACCTTATACGTTGTTAAATTTATTAGCGCCATTAATTACGAAGATGCTGCGAGAATCCTTATAATAATACTAAGTAAAAGATAATTATATATATTAATATTGCTTAAAGAAAGAACTCGCAAATCTATATAGGATTAGGTTAATCTAGGTTATAAGGATATTATAATCTCTAGCCTTATAATTTATTAAGCTGGGCTTAAACGTAGTTGGCCTAATAGTATTCTTATTGAATATATTATAACTAATAGGTTTCCCGAGCATTATCCGGAACGTATTTAAACTTATATTATCTATAATAGTTCCTATTCTATATTATAGTTAGTATTTCCGGCTAGCTACGGAATTCACAGCTTTTATACAGAATGCGAACAAGATAAATACTCTAAGTGTAAATAGGTATAGTTGAAGAGTTGCCTTTTGCGAAGAATATATAGTTAGCAGTATAAGCTGTTATTTATATTAATACTAAGCTAATACCAATCTAATATTAATTACTATATAATTACCTAGGACTAGAAAATATTACTAATAAGTACTACTATTTAAGTATATTGCCGTAGTCCGTTCAGTTACACACTAGGCTAGCGGCGCTAAAACTATATCTAGTTAAAGGCACTTTGGAACGGAACTTGCGGATACTCTGTCTAGCGGCTATTAACAACTGTAGAAGTTGGCTAGAAAGATATAGAGGGGTATAATAAAGACGTTATTAGTGTTACTTTTAGTCTAGTAAGAAGTATAAAGAGTACTTTTTAAATCTCGGTTAAGCACTTATCTACTAAATTCCAAAATAAAGCTATAGTCGGGCAGAGATAAAAAGCATATAAAAGGTAGGCCGGTACCTTTAACCTTAATATTAATTCAAATTCCCTACTATTGCCTATAAATATTATTATATAGAACCTAACCTAGCTACGGCAAAATCTAGGGACTCTACCTAGGTACGTATAGTAACGGGAATATAAGAATTAGGGACAATATATATATAGTAATTACGTAGGCAAGGCCTAGTAATTACTATAACGTCCCTCCCTGCGTGGCGCAAAACTCTACTTAGCGTAAACCCGCTATTGCTTTTTATTACAACAAAGTTAAAAGCGATTAAGAGGCGCAAATAATCTCGGAATAAAGGTTTTAAATCTTAAGCTTTATGTCCGCCATAGAGAATTCCTACTTAGACTTTATTATAATAAAAAGTACTGGTAGGTTTACGCCACACAGGGTTTTGCACCACGTAGAGAGAGACGTTACTCTATATTACTCAAGATATTCTTATTTATAGGCACTTCTATAGCATTATGATTACTCCCCGCCCTTATAGAAAATATATATAAACGTCCCCTATAGGTCTTGCACTTGTGAATATTTAATACTAATGGTTAAAATTTTATTTTGTTAGTTATCTGTTCTTATAATTCTAGTCTATAGTAAGAAAATTATAATAGTATAGTTAAATTATTAGTTATCTTATTTACAGTATCTAGGCCGCTTTTACGTTTGCACCCCTACTCTATTATAACAATTAATATATCTTTAGATTTTGGCATATTAAAACACGAGTTCTACTAATAAAGAAAGCTTTCCTATACTTTAAAGATTCTTAGCTCTTGTTTTTATCCACTCTAAGTTTTTCCGGGTTAAAGAGTAGGTAAATATTTTAGTAGAAGATTGTTAGTATGCTTACGTGGTGTTATATTATATTCTACAAGAGCTATAGTATATAAATAGTAATACAGTGTAAGGAGATTAAGTCTTTAAAAGTCAAAGTACCCCTTATATATCCTGGTACGCAGGGTGTCTCGCTACGCCATAGGGAACGTTAGAAAGCAAGTATAGAAAGAGAAGTTAGAAATATTAATATTAAAATTAGCTTAATTAAGAGTTCTAGTAACTATATACTTCTTTAAGCACAGATTAGTTTTAGTAATAGTATTCCCGGGTATTCCCTAGTTCTCCCTATAAATTTAGCTACTTTCTATTTATATGCGTACTTTCTATTATTATAGGTTGTGAATTAGGTTTAAGGTATTACTTAAGCGCGTAACCTACTATAGACGCTTATATTATGTCGCACTGGTGTACGAAATAATAAAAGTCAGGTAATTTTAATAATAATTAGTAGTTTTGTATTAAGTTATTATTCGCTAGGCCCCTTCTTAGGCCCTTACCCGTCCTTTTCTTCCTCTTCTTCGCCTCTATCTATTACCCTTGCTCTTTTTAGACTAGATTCCGCGTCTTTATCATTTTCTCTTGTACTAATATATACGGCCAAATTACTCTCTTTCTACTTACGCTTCTCACCGGCTCGACCAAGTGCCGATAAAGGTTATTGCGGCGCTACTCTAGTTTTAACTCGGAAAGTGAATCAATTTTTGCTTACGTGTATATCCTGTTTAGTGTCTAGGCTATATAAGTCACCAGGAGAATTTAATAAAGACCCTAGCGATTGCGTATTTTAAACACTAGATGCGGGGACTAGTAATAATAGGTTGGAACCGGTAGGTGTTAGTGCTCGTAGTAGTGGGTCTAGATAAGCAGTCGCTTTCTTAATTTTTCTAATAGGCTCTAAACCTGCGTTATACTTCTCTAAGGTTGAACTCTTATTAAACGAGGGGCTTTATACTATTTAGGCTTAAGAATCTAAGCGTTTAGTTAAAGACTAGTTTTCGCCTTCTATTCTAGCTATGTCTCGTTTATAATTGTTAAGTTAAACGTCTAGTAATTCTCTCTTTTTATGTAATTTACTATTTAGCTTCTTAAATTCTATTCTTTTTATTCTTTTTATAGCTAGCGCTTACTTTAAATCTTTGTAGTCCGTTATTTTTACTTATAGCTGTTCCTATACTACACTTGCTATAGCGTTTAATTTAGCAATATAAGATGTATTCTTTTCCTTCTCTTTAGTAAGTTGAGTAAGATCTTTACTTAGAACCTTATTCTTATTCTAGGTCCTTAGTTGTGCTTCTCTAAGTTCCTCTACGTAATTTTCCAGTTCCTGGTATTTTACAATAAGACCTTTTCGTTCTACTTATACACTTTTTAATTCTCTAGAAATAGAATTAAGGCTAGATTATAGCTTATTGCGTCTTGATTCTTTCTAAGCTATAACGCTAGACACGCTTAAAGCTACTTTGCTCTTACCTTTTATTTTTAACTTTAGCTAAGTTAACTTACCCTGCAGCTAAGCGAGCTGATTTTTCAAACTATTATTCTTATACTAGGTATTTAAATAATTAGCTTCTAGTCCCTTTACCTAATTTTTCTACTCTTACTGTTTACTTAAAAGATTGTCTTGCTCTTTTTATATATTCTCTAACTCCTTGGACTCTAAATTAAGTCTAGATTGCAATACTTTATATCTTAACTTTTCTTAATCGGCGGAAATTCTTTCTCTCTTAAACCTTAGAGCTTCCTCGGCCTAGGTCTTTATATTCTTACTTTGTATTTAAAGACTACAAATCTCTTCTTTTGCCTTAGCGTACTCGTTCTAAAGATTAGAAGTCTTAGCTTAAAGCCTTAAGAATTTAGCCATTAATTCTTAAAGCTAGTTACAAAGTATACCGCACTTATATTCTAATACAAGTAAGCGGCTATTAGCCTTCTATAGAGCCGAATTCTCTTTATACGCATATAGCTTTACCTATATAACGCCTTCGAGTTTACACTTTAAGTTTCTAATCTCTTCTTCTGCAATGGCGCCCTATATTGTTATACCGGCAGCCGGATTCCCTATACCACCTAATACTGTAATTCTATAGATCTCGTATATAGACCCCGAATTACTTAGCTTAATTAGAGCTCGGAATAGGTTAATCTAACTCTTAGGTGCGGATATATAATTATAATGGCTTGGATTAGGCCTTCTAAAAAATGCGAATAACACGAATCGCCTAATATAGAAGAAAGTAATTTCTCTAGTATTTCCCTGCTCTAGTTTATACAGTATTTCTAGGTAAAGAAAAGAATAATCCGCTATATAGGCGGAATTAAAAACTCGCCCGTATCTACGCTAAAGGCTTTTGTTAAACTTATTAAATATAAGAGGTAGTTGTATTTCTCGATTAATATTAGCTCTAGCAGGAATAAATCTCTTACACGGATAATTGGCGATTAACTCTCGAATTCTGTTAGAATTGTATCCTAGTTTAATAGCCAAGAGCGCCAAGCTATACTAAAGGGCATTGTTAGGCTCTTTTGTAACGGGCTTTTTGCTATCTTTATTTTTTCTAGAATATTCCCCGGCTATCTTAAAATAATACTGTATAGTAAATAGCCATAGTGTAAGGTTACCGAACTAGACTTAGTCGGTAATACTTTCCTGTACCTATAATAGTTTGTTCTCTAATCGCTGTAGCCGAAAGTACCCCTCGGTTTAGTTAATACTAGAGAAATAATTTTCCAGGGCAGCGTTTACTGTGCCCTAGAACGCCTCTTTAAGAAGCCCTTTTATTACCTTTATAGGGGGTCCCAAATATTTAATATCTTTAAAAAAGGTGTATAATGTTAGTATAAGGCCTTAAATAGTGGTTAAGTTCCTCTAGATATTTTCTCTTGACTTTTTATTAGTAATAGCTTTAAAAAGCAAGCCTTCTTTAAATAAAGCTCTTAGATACAACCTTTTATAAGAGAAGCTAGAGGCCCGTAGCTCTAATGTTGCTATAGTTTTGCTATCTATTAGCTTTATTAAATTTTTATTTCCCCCTACAATATCCTTCTAAGTCGCTAGAATATTTTCCAAATAATGCCTAAGTCTCTCGGCAATAGTTAGCAGGAGTCCAATAATGTTTTAAATTACACTTACCTTATTACATTTCAACGCCAGCATATAGTGAAGCACACTAATCCAATTGCCTGTCCAGAGGCCAGGAATAGCCTGTAAATTGTTAAAGGCGCTAGCCAACTCGTGTTTTAAAAACAGTTTTAGGTTATTTATCTTATTTAGTGTTAGATATAACTACTATCTTTTTTCTATAAACTTATTCCTCTTTAATCCCTGCCTTTAATAATAGTATATTATATTAAATATTGCGCTGTTAGAGTAGTTAATAGAACCCAAGTACTCCTTAATTAAAGTATTCCTTAGTTCTATTCTAGCGTCTATAGTTTATTAGCTTATAAAGTTTCGAGTTCTGCATTTATTTAACCTAAGAGATATAAATCTATATTCTACTATCTATCCGCGGCGGGAAGAGCTATTTTACAAGCCTCGGTACAGATGCGACCTTTAAGGCACCGGAGCCGGAAGTCTCGAGGTAGTATAGGCTCTGGAGGTTCTTTTCTAGTATAATCTACTAATTCTTCTACGGATAATTTTAGGCATTAGAGAATAAGGTTAAGGGCGTCTTGATTTATAATAGCAGGTATATAATAGGAAGGCACTAACCGATAGCAGCCTCCCTTTTTGAACCTAGTTGCTAGAATATCTCTGGCGCGGTCGCTCTTGCTCTTACTCCTAGGACTTAGTTCTTTAAAATCGAGATGTTGTAATTACACACGTATTCTCCCTTAGAAATAAGCGCTTTAATCCTTAAAGATCTTTCTATTTTTTATATTTACTATCTTTTATATTTCTGTCAATATCCCTGGAAAATTTATTCTAGCTTAATTATCCTAAGTTTCTTATATACTGTTATTAGGGTCGAGCAATCTTAATAAAAATTAGTATATAACTGCCCTAAACCGGTTATATAACTAAAATAGTAGACTACTAGTTCGGGGCTGCCTTTTTAGCCTATAAAGAGGTCCAAATTATACTTTCTAACTAGACTAAATCGGATCCCTCAATAAATGTTATATTGTAAATTAACTCAATTAAAGTAGTTTCTATACTATTACAAGTTCTCTTATCTATCGTGTTAGCTACTACTACTGCCAGCTACTACTAGGGGTAGCTTTTGGCGGCTGAAGGCGTATTTAGATAGTAAATCCACTTCTTAATGCCCTAACTAGACCTATATAAGTTATTACTTAGGTAATTAGGCAAAAAGCATAATCTAGTATATAGACTATCGCCGAAAACCCGATTAAAAGTCTTTTTTATAAAGTTAATCGCGACTTTAAGAAAGACCTACTTAATTATTTAAATATCTATAATATCCTCTTACTACTTTACGCTACCGGGGCAATACTTAGTAAGGCGCAACACACTAAGTATATACAAGTAATTCGTTACATATTCCCGGACGATTAATAGTGCGAGAGAATACAGGCTATTAGCTATATACCTATTCTTACGGGCAAGGACCTGCAGCTTATACAAAGAGCGGTTATAAACCTATTATTTTATCAATACTTGGTCGGGAAAAGATTAACTATTCTATGCGTAATTGCTTCTAAGCTAATTATTGTTCCGCCCCCTAAATATATACACGTATTCCTATTCTATTTTCGAAAATCCAAAATCAACCCTTTTGTATACGTCCCTATATTAGAAGGGTAGAGGTTTTTCTATAGTAGAAGAAAAAGCTGCGCTAACTATTAAGAGTATATATAGATATCTATAGATATCCAAGAATAGAATAGTTAAGTTCGAGTACTTATTAAGATAGTATTCTACCTAGGGTAGAACACGGTAATACTAGCGCAAATAATAGAGAATTATATAAGAATAATAATAGCAATAGAGTAAAATAATAAAATTAGACTAATTGGAGAATCTACAAGGATACTGCCATATATAGTAGTAATAAGAAGTAATGAAATAGTTACTACCGCTATAAGGCAACAGGATTTAACTGCAAAGGCGAGAAGAAGTAGTAGCGGTAAAGCGATATTTAAGATTCCCTTTTACCCTAAGCCTAGCCAAGACGCAAAAACTGTAATAAAAGACTAATAGCTTTAGTTAGTATTTTAATAAGAATAGTCTAGAGTAAGTTACAGATCTTCGCGTCTTACTAACGCTTATTACTACTATTCTTCTGCGGGAAGCTACAAATTTATAGTATTTATCTATTTATTAGGATACGGGGTGCCCTATTCTATATAGTTTATATAAGAGTCTTACCTCCCGCCTATAGCTTTTAGTATCCTAGCTCTAGTAAGTAGTAAACGGTTTTCCATATTCTAAATAATTAAATAATACTCTTTTTACTTCCCGGAGAGCCTTTTAAAACAAATCCGGCTTTCCCTTCTTAAATTAATAATAGAAATACTTTCCCGCCAACTCTCGGTTATTAAGCTGCGGAGAACGAAACCCTATAATAGTAGCTTTAAGAAAAGGCCGTACGTTATCTAGCGTAAGCCTACTATAGACTTCCGAGTGTATATCGTATATTATTACCGTAATATACAAGGACTAGAAGGTGCTAAATTCAATTCCCGGAGTTAAGCCGCCTTATAGAGTATATGTGCCGTGGATACAACCGGGTGGCAGGTAGATAGTATACTTATAGTCTATAATTATAAATTCTGCTCCTTTTAGTTAATTATATAACCTGGTGAATTTATTATCTAATAAATACACGCTAAATAGAAGGTTAAGATTTAACTTTATAGGGGGGTATAGAGCCTATAGTTTTATATACCCGTACGCGAGGGCTGTTAGGCCATATTTACTATAGTCTAGAATTATAATTAGTATTTTAACTTAGCCTTATTAGTTTACGTACTAATATATAGGTCCACGAAAGTGAATTTTAGCGTTATATTTATTATTATTAGGATGTCTTTGTCTATATATAGCTAATACAGAGCCGTAAGTCTCTCTAGTATTTATATCCGTGCCTTGTCGCTAGACAAATTAATAGTATAGTAGGTAGTAGCTATATCCGGCTTAATTAGTTGTTTTAAAGCTTAAAAGATTAGTGTACCTTTAACTAGCTTATTAAGACTACTATATATAAAGATCTTGTTTACGTTTCGGTTAAACTTATTAAGGAGGTTAGTTATAAAGTCTTTATTGGCTAGTCGGCTTAACCAGTATTTAGAGGCTGGATATACGGTTAAAGGGCTTAGGCCGAGGCCTTTTTAGAGGTGGGAATTTTTGTAGGGTTCTTCTAAACTTCTAACTCTATTAGCTGTTGCTATAGCGGCCTTATAGGTGTCTAAAAGGGACGTAAGCGGGCCGTTGCTAATTTTCAAGAACTTGTCTAGTAGCTCTTTTAAAGTTTATACTAAATTCTCCGTCTTAGCAGTTAAGCGTTTAAAAGCTTTTTGCAATTTACCTTCTTCTTAAAAGAACTATGCTCTTAAAGAGTACGTGCTAACTCTAAATTTCTTAAAGGTTATTATAAAACGGGACTTATTTCCGAGCTAGATAATACAGGTATTAGTACTAATTAATTCTTATATTTAGGATATTTTAAATACGCTAAGGTGGTGAAAATTCTCTTTTAAAAGTTTACTTAACTTATTACGTAGCTTAGGGAGGTCCGAGTTACTAACACTATAATAGGTAAGTAGCGTATATTTTATTCGGTCGCAATAAGTGTTCTTACTTTTACTTTATATTTTGGCGTAGAAGCTAAGGTCTGCGTTATAAAGAATAGAATAGTTAATTACCGGCTATATATGTGCAAAAGAAGAAGGCCGATGTTGAATACTCTCTATATAGGATGGTTAGGCTTTAGAGATATATCTAGAATCTGGCCAAATCCTAGCCAAGATCCGGCCAGGTTTTAGCCACAAGACGGCTAAAACGTGGCTATAACGTAACCACAGCGTAACTACAGCGTTTCTATTAATTATATTAGTATATTGCCCTAAAATAAAACTAAATTTTTTTTTAATCAATTTATATAATATAAATTGTATTTAGAAATAATTAGTGTAAGTGGTATTGCACGTAACTAGGTCTAAGAATCTATAAAAATTACCTTGTTACCTATAAAGTCTACCTTGTATAAGCTCTATCGCTGCTCGACCTTGGTACAGTCTTAGTATAAATAGGAGCGATATTCCCTATTAGCCTTCTTGTTCTTTGTCTACGCAAATAGCTGTATTAGTTAGGCCTTTTAAGGCCTGCGTTGTCTTACGGCGTTCTACTTCTCTAAGGCCTTAGCGGAGGCTTATACTATTTATTACTTTAAACGCGCGACGCCGTCACTACTAAATACATAGTAGCTAAGCTTCTTATAGTCTTATAGTCTTGTACCGTCTCTTGCTGCCAATAAGCCCCCAACGCACTTCTATAGAGGCAACCACCTAAGGGACAGTGGGCGGGTAAAAACAAGCTATAAGAATTGTTACGGCGGTAAGAATCGAGCTCTATATAGAACCTAATAATAATTAAACTATAGAGTTTTAGAGATTTCAATTACTCTTAGCGCTACGTAACTACGCTAAAAATAAATCTCTTTATAAATTAGCTAATATTTTATATTAATATTCAATACTGCTCTTTATATAGCTTTAGAATTAGAGGGGACTTTTACTAGAAATTTTCGGGCATAGGCAGTTACTATACCCGAGAACCGCGAGCTGCTTCTAGTAAGAACTAGTAGGTATATTGCACTAGTCAAACTTCTGCATAAATACTCTCTTACTTTACCTTTAATCACGTCCATTTTAAACCCCGCCTTTTCTCTTAATTTAAGCCTTAGCTAACCACTTCTTTATTAACTCTCTCTGCCACTCTTAATAAGTACTTACTATCCGCTTCGGCTTTGTTTAGTTGTTAACTACTTATATTTATAACCGGCTGCATCTTAATAGCCGACTCTTATACCCTACCTTTATAACCTTACTATAATTACTAACTCTTACCCAGCCGCTCACCTTCTATTCTACACTTCTACTCTTTTAGTAGCTACCTACTACTTCGGCTTTAGTAAGTTATTAACTACATACGTTTATAACAAACTCCACCGCGATAACCGAATTCTTTACTTTACCTTTACTTTACCTTTACTACTATACTATAATTACTAACTCTTTCTAACTACTTACCCTTCTTTTTACTTCTACCTTTTCTCTGCTATCCCGCTTCTGCTAAAGAGCAGTCCCGTTACTAATCTTCCTTTGAAGATTACCTCTCTCCCTGTACTCTAGCCTAACTAGTTGGGATCTAAGCTAGCGAAGAAGTCGTCGACTAAATCTCTAAGTAAGTTGTTTGTATTCTTAGTATAGTCTTGGGCAGTGCTAACAGTGGCTTCTAAATTACCCTTACCTTAACTTCGACGTCACACCCTGCAGATAGTAAACGAAAGGGTTACTCCCTATATAGTTAGAATTAGTTATATTAGCACGTGATATTCTCGGGCTTACGTTAATCTAGTGCCTAACCGCCAATATATACCTTTCTTCTTGCTGCCCTGTACTTATAGTGGACAGGGTTAAGAGGGAGGTTCAAGCATAGTGACTACTTATAGGGAAGGGGAGGCGATACTTATTATTAGGGGATATTAGTAGTAGTCCTCACAATAGGCCTATAGTATTAAGTACTACCCTCTCTATAAGTGGTGTTCATTGTCACGTTAAGAGAATAATAAGTATTTAATAGATGCACTGCTAGTTAGCGTATCTAGGGATTAGTAGTATCTATCTATATTAGGTCTAATACGTCTCCCTTTATGCGCCGTAAATACCTAGGAAACCCAGCTACTTAACTAAAGGAGGAAATATAAACGTAGTAGTGTTATTTTATATACTGTGCCTCTAGATAGAGACAGCAGTATTAGTGTATAAGCGGTTGGCTACAGCGAACTCTTAGTTATCTAGCTTCTAAGTGGCCTTATCTTTAAGTGCGGTTTCGTTATCCGGCGCTCCACTACGTCTAAAGTAATTAATTATCTTTGTTTTCTCTAGCATAAGCGCTTAATTACTTACCACTTTAACACCCCGCCCTCTACTAATACATTCACTGTTGTAGCTATATTACCTTGCCTTAAGTTAGCTAGGCCAGTAAATCACGTTTCTTCTATTCTACCCCTAGATCTAGATTACTTACCTTTCAGCTTACCTATTGGCCACGTCTCTACTACCTTACCGGGCCACCTTAGTTAACCTGCACTAGCCAATTAGAGAGCGCCGCTAAGTTACCTTACTACTTTCAATTCTGCCCCGCCGTGTTTACCTTCTAATATTTAACCTCTTCCTCTAACCTTCTCTTTTACTCCTACACACCTACCTATATAACTAAAGGAACTCTACCCTAATAGCCTTACTTCCGCCGGCGCTATAACGACGCAATAACTTCTCCGTCCTAATAACCTCGCCTTAGCCGGGTCCACTACTTGACTTCCCTCTCCCGCCCGCCCTCCTATGCACTCTTTAGCGCACCCCGCCTACTACTACCTCCCCCTTTACCTACTTTTACTTAGTGCCTTCCTAACCCGACCTATGTATTCCGCAATAGTATATTAGCAGGCCCCGGCCGAGGCATTAAAACCTATAAAAAGATAGTTAGCCGGTATAATAAACGTATATTTATTCTAGAGCTAAAACGAGACTCCTTACAGTTATATAGGTTCTACTTAGGCGCTCCTCTAACTAAGCGAGTGTGCCTTATAAGCGCCAATACAATAGATTAGAATTTCTAATACTACCTCCAAGGCCTACTTTCTACTAGAAAGACCCACTTTTTAATCTTATTACGGCTTTTAACTTTTCTAATAGAATTCTTTCTAACCTACGTTTTTAAATATAGAAGTAGTAGTGTTAGCTCTTAGCGCCAGGTTATAGTAAACTTATAGTAAATATTTCCCTAGAGCTGCCGGAGAATAATAGTGCTAGACAAAGTAATATCTTAGGGACTGTTACGGGCGCCTATATCTACGACTTTTAGGGTATTGCTAGTTAGAATACGGTGACGTGCCCTCCCCTAGTAGGCTAAACCTAAGACCTTAAACTTCTAGTGCCGAAATGCACGTAGTATACACGTTACGCTCTAAGCTCGCTCTTTACTGTTGCCGGCAGTTTACGGTGGCTAAAGCAGTAACCTACAGCTTTTAGGTAGTATTAATTATAACTCTAGGTAATTAAGACTTCTCTAGCGGCGGCTTTTCCTTTGTAGATACTATCCGTGAGAGGACAAGTGCTATTACTTGGACTTGACCCGAACCTATACTAGATTAGTTTATGGCTACGTATCTCCGCAATAGCTATTAGGTTCCTAAGAGAGCTGCACTAGAAGCCTTTAAGTAGAAGCTTTTAGGTATAGTAATTTAGGCTATTACTGTTCTCCGGCTATAAGGAGGCTAGTTATTAATACCTTTTATATAGTACTCCCTTCCTCCTATCTTATAGCGCGACTTTTTAGTACGGCGACAGAACTAGGCTAAGCTACTAGGTAGAGAGGCGCTCCTTTATAAGTAATAGGTATAATTACGGTTTTCTTTTTCCTATTTTTATTTAACCTGCTACTTCTTTAAAACAATATAGAATAATTATTTTAGGTGGGGAGGTGTTCTGCCTAGAGGCTTAGAATTCTCCCTCCCTCCCTTAATAGCAAACTTTGCACTAATCGACGGCCAGCCGTAATATATTCGCCAAGAAAATAATATTTACAGTCTAGCCATTAAGCTCTTTATCCTCCGCAGCCTTTAAAGCCTCTTATTTGCACTAATACTCGTGCTATAGATTGTAAACCTGTATTAGATCTACTGTGATTATTAACTTATTGTATTGACTACTCTATTAAAAGTGGACACTTGTACAGCCGGTATAGTTGCGTTTTAATTATTATATAAGTGTGTAGCTAGAGCAGATATTATAGAAGGGGTAGTACCCTATAGTTATAGTTATTATACTAGGCGAAAAGAGGTTTATCTTTAGGCTAGCTGCCCTCTTATTCTTTATAATAGATAACCCGCCGCAATAGTAAAAGAGTAAAGACTAGAATTCTGCTAGAAGTATAGGCCTTAGTAAATTATATTATATTAACAGACAAGGATTTATCTATAAAAGGTATATATACTACTTAAACCCATCCTTGTATTATAAGAAAATTAATTTTGTTGAATATAAAATATAGTATTTAAGTACCGTACGGAAGTCGCAGCGTTTGTGGGTATAAATCTAGTATTACTCACTGTCGAACTTATAGTTACTAGAAACTTCTATCTTCTTTACTGCCTGCCCTTAGTGTAGGCAACCTTACTGTTAATTAATGGAGGCTAGCTTATTGACCAATATTATTCCCTTTTATTAGGCTTACTATATATATAGATACTGCGGAACAATAAATAAGCTTATTTAACCTATATAGACCTTATTAGCTGCTAGTTATATAGAACAGCCACGTCACGGCCTTACAGAAAATTAGCACCTAGGAATATTAAGAAAATAAAACTTTGTAATACTAATATATTGGTTTCTAGATAAGTATAAAATACCGCCTTTATAGTAGGGCTTTCCTCGCCGTGTTTCGTCCGTACTATGAATATTATACTCTTGTGTGGTATTATAGCATGCAAAGTACAATTACGGGTAATAGTATTCTTTACACCTATTATAATTACAAAGGCAGTATATCTCCGTTGTTAAGTTAGTTCCGTATAAGCACTAGGTTACTGTTAGCGGCGCTATAACGTTATTAGTTATTAAATATACGCAGATCTATTCCTTCTTAATATATTATAAAGAAGACGTAGGTACTTCTAAGCCTAGTACTCCCTTCTTACTAGTCTAATAATTCAAGCACCTCTTATACTTATAAGGAATGCAAGACTCCGCCGTTAAGCCAATTTCGTATTTACACTAAGTTTCTATTAGCAGCGCTATAACGTTATAGACTATTAGGCTTATATAGATCTATTCTATCTTCTTCTTTATATTTATCTATATATTACAACTATAACATCTAATATACCTATAGGAGTAGCAGTCCTTAGTAGGGCTGCTTTTGTATTTACACTACCCGATATATTAAAAATAGCAACTATTAGAAAATGTAGATCTGAAAATAATAAACTAATACAATTCTAAACACTTAGCTTTAAAAGTAAAGTTTGCTTAGGCCCTATTTCTACTAAAATAAGTTTTAGGAAGTATATTATATAGAGAGAATGGCGGCAGACTTTGCACAAATTATTAGTCGCTAATTTAGGCCTATTTCCGTATTCGTGCTAAATATATTATTTATAACTATATAGAAATGCAGAGGTCTTGCTTACACAAATTTATATAACCCGTAACTTATTAGATATCTTGGACAACTATTTACCACCAGAGTTAATAATATGGAAAATTATACGGAGCGTAAGTAAAGTGAATTAGAAAGGGGCTAAGAGGTGTATAGAAACGGAGAGAACAGCCTAACTAAAGAGGGGTATTTTAAGTGCTAGCTAAGTAGTAGTAGAGAGATATATTAGTAAGTCTTTAAGCGCGGTCCCGCCTTGAAAAGGTCTAGAAAGTAGCTATAAGAAAGAATCTAGTGTATATTAGCGCTGTTAGCCGACACCTATAGAGATTTACACTTTTAATATCTTAAGGTAATTACACATTATAATTCGTACATAAGAAACTAACCCGTATTTAAAATTTCCTATATAAATTTCCTTATTTAAGTAATGTATTTAGGCTTATATTTAACTTATTCTTATCCCTACCTGTAATTCATAGCTCTCTATTTATTCTCTATAGAAATTTTTAGGACGTGTACAGTCTTAGAAAAACAGTTTTAAATAGCTGCTATATTAAGGGCGGGAGCAGGTTCTATCTAGTTCCCTAGGGAATTATTATAAGGTAAACTGGCCGAATATCTAAACTCTCGCAAAATAATACCCATATAACTTATATATTCTCGCCGCTCTAGCTACTATTCTTACCCTTAGCCTTTTCGTCTTTACGCTCTAAAGTCTAGTTCGTTTATAGTTTTAAGTACTTTCCGCCTTATTGCAGTAACTTATTATAAGTGCTATATTTAATAATTTTCCTATTATCTATAATAAGGATTAAATCCGCCTTTATAATTGTAGACAACCGATAAGCGACTATAAATACTATCTAACCTATACTAAGCTTATTAAATGCTTTTTAGATTTGAGCTTCCGTGGTTAAATCTACGGCGGAGGTGGCTTTATCTAAAATTATAATCTTTAGGTTTTTTAGGAGCAATCTGGCGATCGCTACACGTTGTAGTTCTCTACCTAAGAGCTTAACACCGCGTTCGCCGACTTTGGTCTTATATCTATTAGAGAAAGATACTATCTTATTATAAATAGTAGCTATTTTACACGCTTCCTTAACTTCTTCGTTTATAGCGTTAAGTCTAGCGTATTGAATATTCTCCAGTATAGTTTAGTTAAAAAGAGACGAATCTTATAGCACTATTCTAAGGGTTTCCCGAAGGCTAGCAATAGATACGTTATAAATATCTTAACTGTTAATAGTAATTAATCTACCGGTAACATTATAGAAGCGGAAGAGGAGTTTTAAAATTGTTAATTTCCCGCTACTAGTTTTTCCGATAAAAGCTATAGTCTTGCCTAACTCTGTAACGAAGTTAATATTATTAAGGACTTTCCTAGAGTTATAAGAAAAATTGACGTTATAGAACTCGACTCTTCCAGCTCTAATAGAGAGGGCGGTGGCGTTCTTAAATTTAGTAACTAATGGCTTTGTATTAAGAAGTTAGAGAAGTTGCTCCGCGTTAATTAATATAGAGATAATACTTTAGTAAGACCCTACCACTAAAGAGATCGGCGTTGTTATAGTGCTCTAGTATATAGTAAGGGTTACAAAATTGCCAACCGGTTTATTTCCAACGCTAATTTCCTATATAGCAAGAAGAGCAACCGCGCAAAGGCCAAGTTTTAGAAAAAGCGACTACCTAGCTTGTCTAGAGTACTATTAAAAAATTCACTTCTATTGCGCGTCTAATATAGATTAAACCTCCTCTCTATAGTAATCGCGCTTATATAAAATGCGATTAAAGTAGGAAACTATCCGCCAGTTACTAACGGATTAATTAATAGTTGTACTAATCTTTTACTTTGTCTGGAGGTAGTTTTGGTGGAAAGCTTAGGTCTATTTTGTAATAAATACGCCGGCCTAGACGTAGATAACCCCGATAACTAGAATAATAAACACAAGGTATATATTAAAGAGATAAGTAACGTACCATAAACCTATATAAAGGTCGATAAGTACGGGGCCTAATCTAAAAAGTACTAATTCTATAAGGTGATTAAGCGTACTAGCCTAATTTATAGATTTAATCACTTTTAGGGAATACTTGTTAGAGTGAAAGTCTATAGATAGGCCTATAATATATACAAACGCTATATCGGAAACCCGCTTCCCTGAATAATTCTAGATAACTATACTTACAGCTTTTTAAATAAGCGAGAACCTAGCAGAGCTGCTAAGCTATATATAAAATATTTATAGTAGAACTTCTCTCTATAGTATAGTGCCTCCACCTAGGGTTAATTTATCCGTGATAATACCGATTTGGCGAGAAGTAAGAATATTCAGGAATTGATAAAGGACGATGTCAAAACCTATAAGGAGAAGGCAAAACTAAGCCTTCTAATTATCTTTTGGGAAAATGTATAGCAGAAACACGATAAATTCTTTTAAGTAGCCGACTTACCCGCCTTATTCTTCTAAGTATTTCCGTTATTATTCTTTAATTTCATCGTTTTAATCTTTAGATTTAAACTTATTAAAATCCATAGGAGTTCTGTAGCGGGCGCTCTAGTTAGCTAAACTATTTACTCTATTTCTAAGTAGCCACTGTTATTCTTTGTTTATATAATTTACTGCTCGACCCCTTATTAAGAAATACCCGTTTAATATAAAAGTATAAAAATAGAGAACTTAAAAAGAGCATATAGTAAGTAGTATAGCACAATATTTATCGTACTTCGGCGACGTCACGGTGGAGAGAACGTATTAAGCGCTTTTAAGAAGTCCACCTATAACCTAGTATCTAAAGTAAAGGTGCTAAAGGGGCATTATCGTGCTTTCTAATACAATTTCGATACATATTTAAATAAAAATCAATCCTAAAACGTGAATAACACTATACTAAGAAGCTAACCAACTCTTCTCTATTGCTGCTTGTCTAAGATAGACTATAGCCTAATAGAAATAAGTAACAACGACTAGACCTATTAGGAGTAACGCCAACTTTTACTTCTAGTTCCCTGAGTTTGTCGACTTTAAGGTCTAAAGAGTGTAAATGCTAAATATCGACCCAGCAAGAAAGTAAAGCCCCACCGCTAGAGCATAAAGGTAATTAAGAACACTTAACGCCGCTATAGCAGGAACCGTATTGTAGGTGTAAAGCGTTATAGTGACAGCGCTTAGCTTAAGAAATAATTTGTTTAGAATAGTATTTGGTTTAGGTAAAGTTTAAATAAAGATTCTAGAGGCAAGCCTACTAAAAAAGGTAATCACATTAGCCCTATCGGAAAAATACTAAGGGGGATAGAAAAATAAGGAACAATCGCGTAGAGAGACTTAAAAAACTAAAAAAAGATCTATAGAAGGGGAATTACTATAGGTGCGTATACAAAGTAAGATTGTAGCTTAGTATTTAACTACGTATCTAATAACTTTTAACTATATTGTAATTAGATTACGCAAGTAGCTAACTAGGTGAATTAACTTACCCTACTAAAGATAATATTCCTCTATAGCAAGTTTAGGGTAAAGGAACCTATTATAAGAAGACCGTGCAGAATACATATTATTACTAACTGGTTAGTTTTTACGCCCGATATATAAAAAGACAGGAATTAATATATAATCACAAATATTTACTATAGGTTTTGCTTTATCTATATTGAAATCCGAAATTCTTCTTTTTAATATAAAATTCATTAAGAAACCCTGCACAAGACTCGTCTCTAAGCAGGATAAAGTGCCGGGTCCTAAGCTTTATTAAAACGGTAATTAGAGCTCCGGACCCTCTTCGCATATACTTTTATTAACGCGTTAAGGCTAGACTATATTATAGAACAAATATACCTAAATAAGCGCTATATATTCTTTGCACAAACGGGGCACAGGGAAATAGATTTAGCGAAGTAAAAGAAGGAAACTAAAGTAGGGCGTAAAGGTAGAATATTTATAGCCTTATAGATATATATATATAACTACTAGCTGCTTTTAAAAAGAAAAAAATTTCTGGGCATTATATTAGAAGGAGTGTGAATAAACCTATAGTAATATTCAACCAGCCAGCCATTATTAGGGGTTAATTATGTAGGTGTACAAAAAGAAATTCTCTAGGTATATAGGCTTAAGATTATTACCTCGTTTAAAACTTTATTAAAATAGTTCTTAGGAGTATAACTTCCTGTATATAGAATATCCTATTTATTATCTATTTAAGAGGACGTTAACCTGCACACAAAACACTTTTAGGAAAACTTAACTTAGTGCTTACACTAACCTAATCTACAAGCGCCACCCGCAACGCTAGCGCGATAAAATACTATATGCACGGGGTTAAAAGACGCTAAGAATACCGGGGAACAAAAGGACGCTAAGAATATTAGGGGAACAAAAAGACGCTAAGAATACTAGGGGAACAAAAATACGCTAAGAATACCGGGGGAACAAAAAAACGCTAAGAATACTAGGGAATAAAAAGACGCTAAGAATACCGGGGTACAAAAAGAACGCTAAGAATGCTAGGCGAATACCGTAGGTTTACCTTTCTCTTATCTTCACAGAACTAGTTCCTATTAAATATAATATTAGCTAGTCTAATATTATACCTCTACTTCGATCCCGCGATACTTACTAGAGAGATACTAGATTATTATAATACCGCTCTACTATATAAACAAATATTTATTAAGGTTACAGCTTTCTAGGAGTTGGATTCTTCTAATAAAGGCCTAGAGCTAAGGTTAAAAAAATACGCAGCGCGTGTAAGAATTAAATCCAATTTACGTTACGCACTAAAGATAAATTATCTAAAGGACCTACTATTCGTTGAAATTATGCTCTTACTTTTATCAACATCTAAGTGAACTAAAATCGACATTAATCCTCCGCGAAAGTGCACACGCCTAACCCTTTGGCTAGATTTACTAGTCTAGCTAAATCAAAAACAGTTCAGTATATCCATTATTCCTGCTAAATTTAAGAAAAAGATTTTAAGTATTTGCAATAACCACGATATGCAGAATAATTAGGGTATAGCTAAGTTTTAGACCTATAAGTATTTCTATTTTCCTTAAGAAAGTATTCTTAATATACCCTAGGGTTTTTAAACTGTAAGCAGCAGATCGAACAAGGACAAGTTAGGCACTTTAGTACTCTATATAATTACGACCGCAGAATTCACTTAAAATCACAATTATTAAATATTTTTCTAAGTTCTATCTTGTCCCGAAACAAAGGCTTAGTACTTATAAACCCCGCCTTATAAGCTAATCTAGTAGCTACGCAATTAGTTTAAAATTATAGTATAATAAATATATCTCTATCTGTTGTTTAGATATTTAACTAAAGCTGTTATAGACTATACAAACACACTTTCTCTACTCTACGGCTCTCTTTGTACGGTCTAGTTATAGCAGCTTAGGCGCGAGCAAAACGCTTAGTTTAGTAATAGAGGCTCTCTTATAAGCGCAGAATTAAATGCAAATAAATATAGCGCTAAATAAGGGCTTTTATTCTAAATACTAGGTTCGCTAATTTTTTGCTTATCGTAGAAATCCTTTAATAGCTGTATTGTAGGGAACCCACTTAATCTTACGATATTATATATACCGCCCCTATATATATCCTAGTAACTAGTATCTTCGGCCTTAGCTCCTGTTCCCTAATTCGCTCTATAGGCCCTAACAACGTCTAATATATTTTCCTAATTCTCGTTCTAGGCAACGCATAATGGAAATTTATAAAGCCCTCTAATACTTATTTATATGCTACACTAGTCGCGGCCGACACAATTTAATTACTAAACGTTGTTACTATACGCCCCACGCCCAAAGAGACGTAGGGAAGGGAATAGGGAAATAACGCAAGATCGGGACTAGCCTAGAGAGAATAATAAATAGACTAGTATGCTGGCCTATACCTAAGGATAGGGTAATATTGGCCAGTTTAGGGGGAATAGCGGATAGACTACTATACTGGCCTATACTAAATATAAGGGCGATATTAGTCGGTTTAGGGAGAATAGTAAATAGTATACTAGCCTAGGGTCAGGGTAAGGTTGGCGAATTTAGAGAGAATACTAAATAGAATTGTATATAACAGTTTCTAGGCGTTAGCGGAATTAACAAAGCTAGTAAATATTAAAGAGTATTTTGCTATTTCTTGTAACAATACTAATCTATAACCTAACCCTACGTTGCTGTGAATACTGCTAGATTAGCAGCCTTTTCTATAGTTAAAAGCCTAGGCTTTATGAATTCTTTAGCTCTAACTTTAAACTTCGGCTCTTTTGCAGCTTCTTGCCCGACCTTAATACTTCCGATATATTTTCTAAGTAGCATAATAGATAATTTTGGATTAGGCTCGCCAACTCCTACCGTTAAGTACCTTAAGAACTATTTCAAGATATAAATTAGTTAGCCGTTTAATCTTAACCAATATACTAACACTACTAACTAACTTCGACTTTATAATGGCCTTTAAGTGCACGCGCTAGTCCCTCGCCAAACTAAATATAATGGGGCGAATTAACAATTAAAGTATATTCTATTGTTTTCGTTATAACCTAGAGTAAAGCTCTAAGAACCAAGTTAGCACTAAATTATAGGTGTTAAAAATGTGCGGACTTTCCTCTAGTGTTCTTCTATTAAGGAAAATCTAAATAGTTTATTAATTATACAAAGTTTATAAGTAAGGATTTTCGGCGATAACGTGGCGATAAGAATAAAGGGGAAATCACGCGTATAGTGGGGTATTGCGCAAGTTATACGCCCGATAGCCTAGGGTTTTTAGTGTTAAAATTAGGTTTCGCGAGATTTCGGTCGCCAAAATAGTTTGGGAGGGTCCGGTTCGCAATATAACTACTAAGAACCTGTAAGTGACGTTCTCCTAGTTAATAAAATAGGACTTAACTTTAATTGGCAAAAGATTTGCGTACGCGCTTAAGCGGGACATTCGGGAATAAGACAAAGGCCAGCAATATAAGGTATAATGTACTAGGTGCAACCGTCTATAGTAAAAGAGGTCTAAAAATAGTTCTAAGTAATAGCATAAAGTCTATAAGCGTTATACGTTAATAAATATATCTAAAGTAGCAAGTATAAGGCTAGGGAACCAGCAAAGAAGGCCGGCGTAATAGGGGTATTTTAAAGGTGGTTTCGCTGCCAAAGCCGCGACCAATAATATTTATATTAGAACGGGCACTCAGGTGGGGTTTTAAGTTAATAAGGTTAGTAGGCTAAAAGTAAAAGGGTGTTCCGTTTTATATAAAGAGTTAAGAGTCTAATAATATATAATAGATAGAGTGCGGAAGCGTTGGTATTTATTCTAAGGCATAATGGTCGGACTAAGATAATATAAGTCCGAGTCTATATATAAGGCTATTGGCTTCGTTATTACTTAGCTTTATTATTTACCAGTTTAACTCACCCCGACAAATTAAGAGCCTATCGCTCGCCTTACTTATTAGAGGTGCATTTACCCCGCAAAGAGACGGTTCTTTCTACTTCTAGTTACTTATATTTATATACCGGCCCCCAGCTCAGACCGTGCAGGTAATCCGCCGCTATACTTTACTTAGCCTTTTATAACTAACTCTAAGGAAGTAGTATAAGTTGCAATATGCCTTTCCCAGAGACTTTAATAAATCCCTAGGCGGAAAGGTCCAAATAGTTTGTATATATCGGTCGCGGTTTTAAAGATTATTTAGTAATTCTATTCTATAAAATAAAGTGTTAATATAGATTATTAACTAACCTTAATTTAGCCCGAAGTAACACTCTATTTAAAGATTCTAGAGAATATATTCCACTACTATACCTACTATATCTAATCTACAAAACACCCAAGTTACTTCTAATTCTAGCCTAATCGTAAAGCCGACCCTAAGACATTAACCCTAGACCGGAAAATTTGCTCTTGGCAGGCTCGGAAGCAGAACTAAGACTAAGAGAACACAACTACTCTTTTTGTAGTAGCTATTGTCCTTAACTACTCTTAGATTACTATAGGCTGCTATCTTGTAGAAGCACTCCTTAAAAACGCTAAAGTAAACTTAATAAACCTAGGGATACCGATTTTGGATTATAGACTTAGAATCTAATTATTCTAACTATATGCACAACTCAATTTATATTGAATTTTAGAGGGTGCGAGATTATCTACTTATTCTACACTTTTTCTTTGTCGCTTATTTAGTTTAAATCGGTCGGCGGGGCCTTTATATTAAAGAGGCTCACCGAGCTATTCTAAATAATATATCTAGACTATTAAGTCTTTCTCTGCTTCTATACACTGCTAAAGCCCAGTGGCCTTAGATCTTTCAATTAAGTGTCTAGATAAAGGGGAAATTGGGAGTCCGGGACGGGTAAATAGCCTATAACGGCTGCGCCAACAGATAACCAACGGCAGGAAGCAAGTATCTTCTAGCCTTATACAGTTTTCCCGTAAAGTAAGCTGTATTTAGTATAGCGCAAAATAACTAGCTCTATCGCATAATTACACACACTAATTTCCGGGCCTACTATAGGTTCGGGGCATAATATTAGGTAGGCTTCCCTAAAGACAGCTGCAGACCGTGTTTTTAACTTAACTATAAAGTAGCTATAAAAAGAATATATAGTTAATATATATACACGCCACGCGCTTAGGCCTTACACACCAACCGCAACTATAATTAAGGTTAGAAGAATTTAGGTAGCCTTCTATATAAGAAGATGCGTTCGCGGCGCACCTATACCTTAAGTTATACTATAGAACCTCTAAAAGGGCGGCTCTGCTTACGCCTCCCTTATATATCCCTACAGAATGCAATAAACAGCTGTGTAATTTCCCAATTTATTAGTAGCAAGTAAGTTAAGTTATTCTTGCCTCTATTTACCCTCTATATTCCCTTTCCGTACTTATAGTGTAACTAGTCGGCTATAGAACTCCGTGTCCGTTCATAATAGGTTTAAATCTTCGCTATTCTACTTATAAAGGCTGTTCTAAGGCACAGAACCTGCTTTAATTCTTAAAGCCGCCTTTACTACTGCTAGTAAAAGAAACTAAATATAACGCCCTTAAAGCTAAAGGGCAGCCTTACCTATCTACTCTAGAGTTAAATAGCTATATTTAGTGTCGCCGCTATTTTAACAAAATAATATCTCTTAATATAGATTAGAAAAATATACAGCGGCAAGCTAAGAATATTCAAGGGCTACTAACACTAGACCTAGTAAAGCAAAAAGTATATATATTAAACTCGGCAATAAAGCTGCACAGGCGGTTTAGCAAGCGCTTCTACTCTAAAGGTGGCGATACTGCCGACTATATCTAGTGAATTATAAATCTAGAGTAAGACCTAATAATTTTTATTAACTAAAAACTAGGTTTATTACTTACAATATATAGGATTCTTTAGGGCAGCTTCTGGCTAACCTATACTTATAATTTCTAGTCTAGCTGCCCTTAAAACACTTATAAAGACCTCGACTCTAGTTAATAAGCCCGTAGAATATATCACGACCCTTCCGTCTTCTCTAAATCTAAGTATCCTAATCACTGCTCTTAAAAGTATACCTAATAATAGCGCTGTTAGTGTTTTTAAAGATTTCTACGCAACCTTACGTATAAGCGTAGTTTATCGGCTGTATAAAGTTGTACCTGGCCTTAATAACTTAAAATCTAAGGCTAGCCCGGATTTACCGCTATCTAAGCCCGTTAATAGTAGTACTAATATTTTACGGTCATGGTTCCGTATTATAGTCTTTAACAATAGGGAGGCTAAGGTGCTTAAGTATACTTTAAAAGTAGTAAGTATTAACGAATTCCTTAACGGCTGCCGTGTTAGCTAGGTTAAGACCTATATCGACTTCTTTTAAAAGGTATAGCGCCCGTATACTCTTCAATACCTTAGAGTGGCTATATATGCACAGGCGCTTACTTCTAGAGAAATTAAAACAATAAGTATCCTAGGCGGTGTTATACCGACAACCACTAAGGGACTTAAAATAACGAAATTATACTAGGACATTCTCTATTAATAGTTTCTAAAACTTCTTAATCCTTAGACCCTTACTAGTATTTACTAAAGCTTTAAAGACTATATTACTATCTATAAGCTGTTAATACTAGGATTATACCGTAAGTATTAGTATAATCCCTAGAGTACCTTACTTAACTGCATAACTAGAGTTTATCTTAGCTTTATACCTTCCGGTAAGGGTAGCTATAAGAACCTTTCGGATTCCTCTAATAATTCTATTGTTTAGATTAAATACCGGAATTATATAACGGGACAAATAGCTATTAGCAACCCTTTAACTAAGCTACTACTAAATAAGTTATAAAAGCGCACTAAACGCCTACTGCTTATTATCTATAAAGGAATAAATACTAATACCACCGTCTTTCTATCGGAAGATAATCTATTTATTAAGCGGCGCTAATCTACCAAGACTAAAGAATAGCTTCAAGATATAGAGTAGATAGTAGAAATTATATTAGAGAATATTAAGAATAACCTTTGTCTAAGGAAAAGCTTAATATACAATTTAATAGTTATAGACTCTTAGTAATTTATTATTATCGATAAATGGCCCGGCTTATTATTCTCTCTCTTTGATCTTATCCAAGATGCATTACTTAAGCTAGTTAGCGACCTATTACCGAGGCAGTTAGCTAAACAAGTTATCCGGGATATAATACCCCCTCCTATTTAGAAGATATTTTTAAACGAGATAACCTTTTAGAACCCCCTTAAGCTAAGGTATTTACCGCCTTGACACATTTAGTATAAAGGCAATAAATTTAGGAGCTAGAACGTAAATAGAGATTTCCTTACTACTTACTAGCCGAGATCCGCTAATTCTCGTACAAGAGATAAGGACCGCTTAATTGCTTGCGTTATTAGAGATATAGAGAAGAAGGGCCTAATTACTCTTATTATAAATTACAAGTATCCCTAGACTTAACTACTTGTAATCCAGGGCTCGGACAGCGGTCCCGATCTATACTTTCCTTATAACTATAGTAAAACATCACCAGATTTACTAGCGTTAACTATAGCTCTTAAAGCGCTTTCTTCTTTTAACTATCTTCTAGAATTCGTAATATTCTTTAAGAAGAAGCACCTGTCTGCTCTTATAGCTAAAGGTTCTATAAAAACACACTATTATACTTGGCCGATACCGGCGGCTGGAAACAATATACTAAACTTTGCCACCTAGAAAGGCCACGTTTATGAATAGAAAGTTATGCCCTTTAATAGGCCTTAGGCGGAGCAAGCATAGCAATTCTACCTATATAGTAGTATAAACGCTAGAATCCCCTTTATCTTATTCTATTTTACTACGTTTATTATCTGTGCCGTAGACAAGAGCAATATAGAAATAGTAATAACCACTATTTTAGGTAAGGCGGAGAAGTATAATTAGAAGTTAATAATCCCGCCCTATTGCCATTAGATAAAGGACGTCTAAAGTTTGAAATTAGAGACAACGTTTAAAGGCATTAGACTAATATAGCGGTGCGGTATCTTGTATTTCTAGCGGCTAGTATTATTGGCCTTTAAAGCAATTTACGCCGTTTAGCCCGTACCTATAGTTTACGCCTAGAGCTGTCAAAGATAATATTCTAGGTCTAAAATATTTTATTATTCCTAACTAATAAACTTTTACTCGTCTTCTCTATTTATTATCAATTTATTATATCTATTATTAAGAGCCACCAAGTAGTATCTCTTCGTAATTACTCCGTATTAGGAAGACTTTACGTATTTCGCAGTTATATTACGTGAAGGCTAACGCATAAGTAGACTTACTATAGCCTCACAATATCGCGCTATTATTCCCTTACTTATAATATTGCGCCTTAGAGAACTGCGCATTATAGCTAGAAAAGGGCTAACTAGAATATACTTCTTATTGTTCGGACGTATCCTTGAGGTTAGCTATATATAAAATCTGGGCTGTGGTAAGTAAAGTAAGCTTAATAAACTAAATCACTTCTGTGTTTTAGGACTCCTTCTTAGAAGATACATTTTCCAAGTGGAAGTTTATTTCTATCTTAGAATAGTCTTATTAGGGGGAGCGCTTTACTATAATAATCGGTCTCTATTTTATAAGTAAAATTGCCCTTAGACTTAGCAAGGTTAAAAGCTCTCTTTATAAAAGCACAAGAGATCTTTTAGAAGCGTAGTCAAAACTATTTACTTAGGTTTGGCCTCGGCGATTTAGCTTCCTGTATACTGCGTTTCACTCTATAAGATAATTTAAAAGTCGTAGAATACCTAGCTAGCTATTTTAGTTGGCTATCGCGGGCAGATTATATAATACCGTAATTAATTAGTAAACGCACGGTCTCACCTAATATATAATTTTTCTATTCTACTACCTCTTTATAATATAACAACCTAGTAAGTAATTAGTATAAAAATTTAATATAGTATAAGTATAATATATATAAAGCTTTTTATAAAAAAATTTTTAAAAAAAATATTAATATATAGTATAATTTTTATATATATAAA
>KV745122.1:0-41216 GCA_001692735.1 Lepidopterella palustris CBS 459.81 | reverse complement strand
TCATATGAGTATGCACATGACCCAAGACAGGTAGCAGAGGCAGGGATAGCTTACCAAAAGAGCACCCATCCCTTGAAGACCTGTGCATGGTTAGTATTCGGGAGGCGCGACGTGTGGATTGAGAAAGACTGTACCTGCTTTTGCTTAAAGTCGCCGTCTCGAACAACCTGGCCTTATTCGTAGGCAGACTCGACATCGTTGGAGCGTGTTTTGAACATTTTCAGGTCGTCGTGAACCCCATACACCGAGCTGACAGCTTTGGTATGAGCATAGCGGGGGTCATCATCTTGTGTTATTGCAAATTGGACTCCATCGTTGGCCATGCCCGATGCGGGGAGGCGTCACGAGAAAGCTGGATTGGGAAAGAGGAGCAAATGGCAAGGGCGTGAATGGCAAGGACGTGAATGGCAAGGACGTGAATGGCAAGGACGTAAAATAGCAAGGGCGTAAAATGGAAGAGGTCAGAAAGAGATGATGAAAGGCTGCACATGCAAAGATAAAGGGAAGCATTTATAGTCGAGACAGGCTCTCGACGATTGATATCTGCGTGTGCAGGATAGGTGCTGCGGTTGGCTGATGGCTTTAGCAGCGGCGCAAACAAAGCACACGGGACTGAGGTGAAGCAGCTGGTGCCAGTGGCCACCATGGCCCGTCTCGTCATCGGCACCACTGCAACACATTGGCTTTGTTGTGGGGTGCATTCGCCTTCAAGAAGTTCAGTCTTATCCTGACGTTGGAATTGGACGAGAACAAATGCCGCAACGCCATCAGCTATAGCTGGAGAATGATAGCAAGCACCCGACAAGGTGGTGCAATCTCATGGCAACCTCGCCGGCTCCATACGTGCTGTCCAGCCCGCACACATATGCCAGCTTAAGGTATAATCCTACATCTCTTGGAGCCTTGCTATGCCATCGGGATGCCCAGGTGAGGGAATCCTGGGCGGAATACACGGGCCACTATCATCTTGCTCTCGAACAGCCATTGCCGGATTGGCAAAACCCTTTTCCATCTTACTGAGCAGCTCGGAATTTCTCTAATTTTCGAAGTGCAAAGTGCCACAGAGTCTGTAGCTGGACCTGTAACTGCTCATCGTGAAAGAAATTCAAATTTCCAATAAATAGAAAATACTGTGCACTGTGTTGCGGCACCAGGTAACCTTCCTGCTGCTCACGGCTTCGTTAGCAGGGTTAGATCAAGCTTCGTGCATGGCGCCTTTCCGTCAGCCAGGGGCCTTGAGTGGGCTCCGCGGACTGAGTGGCCCGCCCCCGCGTACAAAGTGGCGTGGAGGAACGCTGTTTCGCTGTGCATCATTACCATTATTGGTATTCTTGCGTGTGGGAGATGTTTGCATGATTCGACAGCTCACTTCTTGACATTAGGGATCCCGATGCAGCTCACAATTAAATCGCATAACCTGCCCGAACGTCTGGATAAGGTCGTGCTTCTCCGAAAGGTGGGGGAACGGGAGGGGGGGAGGAGCTCGGTTGGGGTGTTTTGATCCATTCCAGGCATCATTCCAGGCACCATTGTCTGGCATCATTTCAGGCACATTTTCTGCCATCATTTTCTGGCACCATTTCCGGGTTCCATCTACTAGTATCATGCGACTGTGGCGAATCATTCCACTGGCCGTTTGCTTACTCAATGAGTGTACTTGATGAAACATTTCTTCTGTCCGTTTGGTCCGCGAACGCCATTTTATCCCTCAACTCTTTGTGTTCCACTTCACCTATCTTCGTCAGCGCCTTTTCATTCTGCTAATTCAGGTGATAGTTGTACAGCCGCACCAGTACCACTACCAAACATAACGCAGAAAGGGTTGCGATAATGCTAACCTTTCCCGAAATGTAGCCTGGTGCTTGTTTTTTGTTGGAACGTTTGCGTGCCGAGGATATTCCCGACCGCAAACGACACAAGCGTGAGACCATTAGTTGTGTCTTTCTTTGAGTGTCCGGCAATATTGCTGTTTCGGAGTTGGTGGGTTAAGCGTTGAGATAAATTCGGTGGAGTATGGATGCGAACAAAGCATTCCAGGCAAGCGACAACATGAACGCCGTACCAAAGGTTCCCAATAGAAACGAGGCCGCGAGCAGACCAGCCTTGTTCTTCGGGATGCCGTTGGGATCACGTCCGATCACGGGCCCAGCCGCTAGGATGATGAGAAGAATGTAGATGAGCATGACACTGGAAGAATGCATTAGCATTCAAGGCTTTTCGTCGTGCTGGTTTCAGACTTACAGAGACCTATCACGCAGCTTATCCGAAATTCAGCCGGTCAGAAACACAAGCACTACGCCGATAGCCCCGGAGAGTGTATTCAGAACCAGCGCCTGTCTTGAACTATATCCAAAGGTCATTAGGAGAATACTTGAAAAATTCGAAAGGCCGCCATTTCGAATCGAGGAGAGTAGGGTGGCGAGGCAGATCAAGTATATGCGAATATCTTTGAACGTTTCCAATACCCGTGATTTCTTTAATTTTGAATTTTGTGTCTCACTCCTCATTCCTTAGCACAGTGGTAGAGACCAGCCTAAGGGAACATTTTAAGCATACCTCTGATTCTCCTTGACCCTCATTAACACCGCAACCTTCTCTGCATCCGACAATCTCTTTGCTTTCACTGGAGAGTCGGGTAAGAAAACTAGTCCTTCGATAACAATTGTTAAGACACCAATCTTCAAGAAAGATATCCTCCAGCTGGCAAATTTGGTTTTGGCAAAGCTGACACCGTATGCTACACATCCTCCAAAGATCTGCGTAAGCGAATTGCACACGTAAACTAGCTGACTCGGCGTCCTTGCTCCTCTTTTTTATACCACATTTCGATTATAATAACCAGGATTGGAGCCACGCAGCTTTCGAACACGACAAGAAGCGTACGACATACAGCGAGCCCAGCAAAGGTCGTGAAGGCGGCGTGGCATCCTAAATAAGACCCCATATCGTGATGTTGAACCCGAGGTAGAGACCCAGACGATAAATGCGCTGAGCTAGGAACTGCGTTGAAAATTCGGCTGCCAAAAACCCCATATACAAGAGCATAGACAAGTCCTGTAATCTTGTCCCTTTAAGTGCGTGTTCGTTCGAATGCCCATTACAGCGGTATAAGACAACGGAGTCTTGTCTAGAAACTGCAGAAAGTACACCGTGGCGAGTAGCGGAGCAATGGTCAAGTCAATCTTTCGCTGTAACTTCTTCAGCAGTATCGGATTTTGGAGAATCGCCTTTCCGGCGTCGGCAATTTCCACAGGGTGCGGGTGATTTTCGAGAAAGGAGAGGCCTCATCTGCATCTTGAAGGCTGGTTACTATGGCCGCATGGCTTTCAGGCGCCACTGATGGGTTTTGGCCATCCAGGAAGCCGAATGGCTTTTCATCTTGAATCTTCTCGGTTAACATGATTCCAGACGCTGAAAATCCGTAAGAAATGATAGCCCCAGAAGTCCAGACTGTTCAATTACCGGCAGTAGAATTTGTGGGAATAAAAGTTGTTCACGTAGCCAGAAAGAGATATAAGTGAGCCATTCCTAGAGCATGATGGCCAAACGGCAATGAAAGCGATCGTCTGCAAGAATAAAAGTCTATGACAAGCATGGCTTGTCGCCAGCAGGCTCTTGCCACATAATTTAAAGAGACAACGGCAGAGAATTTCGGAGATGTTGAAAGTCCGTGAGGAGACATATCGATATGCGGTAGTGGTGGTGATCCTCGTTCAGGATACCGAATGGGGAGGTCGATAGATGTGGGTGGTAACGCGGTGGCAGTGAAGGCTTCCCGCGATCAACCTCATGTCGATAATGCACTCACGCGTTAGGGTGACTTCAGCGCAGGGATCGTTCAACAGCGTCCTCGGCCTTGGTCTTATAAAAAGGGTCGTGCTACCCTTTTGAGTCTTTGTATCACCAAGCCCTTGATGTACAATATCTCAGTGCCTCTCTAGCACAGTCATCTTTTGGAACGACTGCATCTGTTCCCCTACACTTCGGCCCATACCACTTTGATGCCAAACGCTGATGTACAAGCACAATCATGGTGTTGTGGGCACCTATTTTTGAAATACTCCTGAACGTTTGAAGGGCAGGGTATGGCAGGCAGGGCAAACCCTGATGCTCTCCTGAATCCCCAAGGCCCTTGGAATAATCGGTAGCAGATTCCAATCAAGTCAACGATGCAACGCACCCAGTAATACCCCAAAGAACTGTTAATTTATCCAGCAAGCTACCACGAACATTCACTATGGCCGAGGAAGGCTATGTATTTGAGTACTCGGGGTTTTCCGAGTCCGAGTGAATCGGAGTGGTTTGAGTGGTTGTCCCAGAATCCATCTCTCGAAGCCCTGGAGGCGAAAAGCGTTGGGAGAGGTCAGGACCTAAGTAGCCAACGAACATGTGCAGAGACGCGTGTCTGTCCGGATGAAACTTGTGTTAAAAACATGCTGGTGGTTGAGGACTCGAGAGCCAACGTCATGCCCGTTTCTCGACGCTACGGAACTCTCCACCCGGGGTCATCCTCCACGACAAGCCCTCAACAGCGGTCGTGCGACCGCTATACCGTATACAAACTCCCCCCTCGAACTTCTTCAACCTCATACATCTTCTGATCCTGGCGCATTCTTCTGTTCCTCCGGTCGCGAATATATATTACCTCCTCTCTTGTCTAGATACCTAATCTACCTCAAAAGTAGCACGCTGAAGGAATATCCTTTGTTCCTCCACAGCACCGCGAGCGCTCCGCCAGCTTTTCATCGTTCCTCCTCCTTCGACCCCCGTCGTCGATCCTGCGCCACTATTATAAATCGCTGCGGCACCTTTTCTATACAGAGTACAATCATCAAGGCCATCAATCAACTCAATTGCCTGTCCTCTCTTGCACCGACTTGACTCTTTCTCGCCAAAAGCCCCACGTGTACTGTGACCCACCGCCGATCATACACGTTCCAGCGGCATACGACGCTCCTCATTCATCATTTGAGCGAAGCTCTCATCGCCGCAATGCCATCCCAGCGCCGCATCAAGGTCTTTGGCCTCATGATCCTCCTTGCCGTCCTCATTACCCTCTACATGACGTCTTCGGCGAGGCAAACTCGCACTTCAGACTTTTACACCAAAACGACCGACGCATTACAAGCGAAGGAGGCCGCTGAGGCTGCCAAGAAGATTGATGCAGAGGACGTTGGCGCGCGGTTGAAGGCTGCTGAGGATGCCGCGAAGAAAGCTGCGGACGTCAAAGACCGGAAGCTACAGGAGGCAGTGACGGGCGAGGATGGAACTGGGGGTGAAAGGAGTGTTGCTGGCAGAGTGATGATGAAGGATCAAGAAGAAAAGGTTCCGGGCGTAGCAGGCGTGGGTGGCAGACCTGCAGACAGACAAGCAGCGAAACAAAAGCAGGAGCCTGAGACGGAGGAGGACCACGATGTTGAAGTGGAGCTCAATGCCATACTCAAAAAAAGCCCCAGTAAGTTTCCTACCATCTCTCTTGTCCCCTAAATCCTCTATTGCAAAGTTGCAACATTTGCCAATAATGTGTCTTTACGCAGTAATCATCTTCTCCAAAACCTTCTGCCCCTTCTCCAAAAAAGCCAAACAAATCCTTCTCCAACAATACAAAATCGTCCCACCACCCTACGTCGTCGAACTAAACGAACACCCCCTCGGCGCCGCTCTCCAGTCCGCCCTCGGTAAAAGCACCGGCCGTAAAACCGTCCCCAACGTCCTCATAAACGGGAGGAGCATCGGAGGCGGTGACGACATCGAAGCCTTGCACCAAAGGGGCAAGCTAATTGACACAGTAAAGAGCCTAGGCGCAAAAAGGATTGTAGAAGCGACATTAATCGAGGTCAAGTCGAAGGAGGAAGTGAAGAGGTAATATACCGGATCGGCATCTCGTTAGATTTAAGCTAGCATTGGTTGTCACGGTTGCAGGCTCCTTTGTAATAACATCGCTATAAACCGTCTTGTTAGCGGACTTCTGCGTTGGGCTGGGTGGGAAATAATGGCGTTCGGGCGGTCTGGGAATGGGGCTGGGGCGTTCAATCCTATAATAACTAGGTATTGGCTTTGTACTTTGCCGAATGAATAGGTGGGGATAGGGTGGGTGAAATGATGGCTCTCATCGTTTTGGCATCCGTGTGGGATACCCCTGTACGATGTCCAAAACCATAGCTTTATCTAGAGTGTAATGGAATGGGGGAGGGAAAAATCTGTGAATATAATTCTTTCCCATGAATAATGTTCTTGAAGATTAGGAAAGATGGAGGAGGCGGTGCGGAGAGTGGTGTGTGCTTTTGTCTCAAGGCATCTTAAGGTGGTGGCTTCACGGACGGAAGAAGATGCCATAAAACGCTTTATCCCTCACACATTTCAACCATCGGCCAAGATTCAAAATAATATTAGGCTATCCGCAACGTTGTCCAGACTACCCTAATTTAATAGCTTCAAGTATACGAAGCCAATCAGGTCCAATTCCGCCGTGGTTAATCGATCGCTAGATATTTAGGCTTCGGTTTTTTTTTTTTTTTGAAAATGTATTAGGGCTTGATCATCGCTAAGAAATCAAGTAGTACTTTCAGCATCACCGAGTTCACGCACTTTGCAACAGCTGAAAGTCGCAATCAAATCAACAGACACGATATTTGTTTCGTGATTAACGTTAGACACCTGGCTCAGGAGCCAGGCAAAATTTCCCTGGGGCGCAAAATGTTTGAGCGGCCAATGTGACGGTTTCCCAAAGGCCATTCGAGCGTTCAACACTGTAATAGGAAAGATTTCCCCTCAAACAGAGTAAGAAGAAGAAGAAGAAGAAGAAGAAAAGAAGGAAAAGCAGAAGCAGAATGCGTTGACAAATTTTGTTTTGGAAAGAAGGTCGAAACTCTCGTCACCCCTATCATCGTCTGACCTTTTCAACACTTAGCGGAATCATAACTACAAGATGTGTGAACCTACCTATCAGACGCTCTAGGCCAGGATAGATGAATGTTCGGGTTCTGAATTAGCGGACCATGATCCCAGTCATCAACTGGAGCAGGCTGAGCTGGAATTGGAACGAGCAGTGGTACGCCAGAGGGCGGAATGTTCGTTCACCGTTTGAAGGCCCTCCGCAGGTGGCGCCCGTATCGGATGGTAGTGATCTCGGCTCTCTTTTCCGGATGTTTGAGGATCGGGAACAAACGCTTGGTGTGCTTTGATCGAAAGGCCGCCATGGTGAGACTGTGCTAGTCTCGAGTTCCCATCGCTGCATCGGGGTGAGATCTTGAGGCCTATGCCTCAGTTGGAGATTTGGTGAGGCGATATGGATCGTTGCGTGTGGTAAGCTCCCTGGATCGTGTTTGGTTTCTGGAAGCTCGGAGAATGAGTCCTGAGTACCACTGGGTCGAGGCTCCGAGGGACGCTGAAGTGTACTGGTGGAACGGGATGCTTTCGGAGACGTGGCGGTGAGGGCCTCAGAGACGTTATCAGACCATGTTCCCATGTGAGACAAAGAGATAGATCCGTCTCGCACCGCTGGAAGGCTCGTGGTTTGGGTATCCATAGAAGGCAGTATAATGCGAGTCAAGCACTAAGTAAATGGACAGTGGTAGGGCGTTGATGGGATGAGACTTTATACGCATAACAGAGACCAAGACGACATTATGGCATATATATACACGCAGAAATGGTCATAACTGAAAGACTAACGCTATGATGAGCATGGAGCCGGAATTTCCAAATACCAATTTGGACGTAGTTCCTGCGCAGAAGCTAAGACAAAAGTATTCCACGATTGTAACACATTGCATTCAGTGCCTCGTAAATGAATGGACCAGTTAGCATCGGACTAGAAATCCCAATTACCCAGTGTAGAAGATGGAATTTAAGATGCGGGCTTGAGGCGGAAGCTAGTTGCCGAGATGAATGACCTAATGGCAGATGAGCATTTTCGTGCAATAGACGAAAGAGTTTCAAACTTCCAATTACTCAATTCGTATATGGCGTTGCCAGTCTTTATGCACTGCAATCGACGCCTACTAACAGCGGCATCGGCTGTGATACTGCAGCCAAGGAGAACCCGGGAGTTTCCTGGATATGTTGGCAGGCTCTTACGACACTAAAGGCGGTTCTGCCTTATTCTTTGGTCTGAGCCGGTGGAAATTGGCGCCTTTCGTTGGCTATCGTCGTGTCAGAAATAGGGCTGAGGTGTCAACCGCTACGAAGGGCGAAATTCCAATGTCCAAATCGGGCATGGGCGAGGAACATGAAGTGTAACGACAAGGGTTCCTAGGTAAGAGCAATTCAGTGTCTCGATCCGATATGCAGCTGCACACTTTCTGAGGCGCATGAGGTGCACGGAGGACTGTGCAGGTGGGGTTGGAGCCTGGATGAAGAGGAGAGAGTTCAGGAGAGATCGAGAGACCAGCGAGTAGGTGCCAGCCGCACTAAACCTCAACCGGAGTCGGAGCTACAGTCTTGGCTTCTCACAGCTCGGCCCGTGGAAACCGCCCTCTGACCTTTGTGCCCCAGACCTGAAACGAGTGAAATATCTCTACATTCACCCGACCGTGATACCACTTTTTGCCGATATGGCAATGAAAAGTGGGCCTTCACGCTTGAGTTTTCAGCTTTTCTTCGTCAATGCAGCGAACCATGCCTTACGTTTACCATTCTACGTCCTATAAGATATCCTCACTCGCGGGCCTATCATGTGCTCGTTGCGGAGTGAGAGTAATGTTGAGCTATGTCAAACCCGCAACAACTTCAATGGAAGGAGCCGCCAGCTCCACGCCCGAAACCAGTTTCCCCACAGCTATGGGATGAGCGCAAGGAGGAGTTGTGCGAGCTATTTCCAAAGATGAAATTGGATGACCTAATGGCCATGATGAGAACCAAGCACAATTTTACGCCTTCGTATGTTTACATGGTCTTCTCCTGCTTCTACTCCTCTTCCTGTAGGACAGGGCTGCTAATTACTTCAGTCGTCGGCAGTATGTCTTTCAATTCAAAAAATGGGACCTTCACAAATACAATACCGCAAACACCATCAATTCCACACCATCTAATTACTCCGCATGCCTCTCTCAAACATCGTCAGACCAACATCGTTTAATAAGCGTGCGTAACAAGCGCGAAAGGCCACGAGATTTGCCAATGAAGCGCCAGAAGCTGTCCGAATACATGGCGCAGAGACAACACGGAGAGAAGCCTGATCAGCGAGTACGTGTCTTGCAGACTGGCTCCTCCAGAGACCAGACAAGGACTGCCGGAGAAGCCTTTCCGGGATCAGAGGACAATAAAAACCCTGCGATCTTTGATGGCCAGTGCCGTCGGGACGAGTAGCATGACTGAGGTCGCGAATGAGATTGTGGGAAGCATTTCACCGCAACAGGCAAGACCTTCAGGGCTAGAATCTAGCAAGGGCGCCGAGCACTGCGAGGGAGAGAACACAATTGAAGGCAGGGTTTGGGCATAATATGTTTAATCAAAAAGATACATTGTTCTCACTTGACAAGGATGTTATATGCTGCTTTGTGATTATCATCATAGCAACCTGAAAAAAATATACTGCGCAAGTGTTACCACAAATGAAAGTGAGGGTACTGAGATAGAAAACCAATAACTATTCATCATCTTCTTCTACCGGTGCTTTGCCGTACTTCCATTCATCATAATCTGCTGGCATCATGATCTCGACCAACTCTTTGAGTTTTGCTTCTTTGAGATACTCCTCCAGCTTCTCCGGGTCAATTGGGTCATCTGGCTGCTCATTCACAGCCGGATCATAAGTCAATGGGCCATATCCACTATTCCAAAGCGAAGCAAATGCGTGTTTCACTGCCCAAGCGGGATCGACCTCGACGCGAGGTACTTTTACTTTGCACGTAAATGGCCCGTCGTCTTTGCGGAGCAGCACCACCGCAAGATGTATGACCGGTGCCACACCACCCTTTGGCACACTTCCCTTAGTCGGCGAAGCTCCTTCACAAGACAGTAATCCTACGTTTGGCGGACAGTTTTTGACGTGAATGTCAGACTGACGAGTCCAGCCTCGGGCGAAAGTGTAGAATTCGACAGGCTGCTCCAACTCCTCCTCGGTGTCTTGATGGAGGTCGGCATTTACCTGCGCCACATCAGGGCCGCCACTAATACCGACAGCACCGCCTCGCATTCTATTCCATTTCGCCGCTCCCTGCTTGCATTCCACTTTGTAGCCTTGTGAGCCAGGCAGAATTTGGAGGATTCGCGGGGCAAACGGCAGGTCTGTCTTAGCAGTTGTTTTTTTGAACACCAGCTCAACCTCCAACTCTTTTATCGGTCTTCTGCGTGGTGCCGTCGCCTTGACTTTGAAAACCAGCAGGCTCGCGAGCTCTTTCTTTCCGTTGACTATCGCATGTCCGTGAACAGCGATGGACGATGTTACTTCGTAATCTATCGATCCTCCGCCCGGCGCTTTTGCAAGATATTCCCCATAGTCCTTTCCGTGGAGGATGGCAGCCTGCTTGGGGTCGGGTGTGAGGTTGAGAGTGACAGACTGCGGCATGATTCAGGGTACAAGATTGCAGATGGCGTTGATGAGGTTAGTCTCAGTGTATTCCTGAATAGTATGTTGGAAGGATGGGGTGCAAGGCTTATATATTGTGGCAGCGAGCAAAACATCCAATCGATGCCTTGATTCCACACCGCCCGTGAGTAAGTAGGCTGTGCAAAGCTGGAGGGAAAAGGAATCCCAAGCTGAAAGATGCTCGGCTGGGATGATGTCGATCTTCCGGAGGTCTGCTGCGATTCGCTGCTGTGGCCAAAAGCAATCTCCACAGAGCCTCAGCCTTACTCGCAAAGGAGAAAGGAGACCCTTCAAAGTCCACGCGGTCATTACAGCTGTCATTACGACTGACTGTTCACTTATTCTTTCGTTTCTATTATTCTCGGCCGACTTATACGCCCGACACATTCGTTAATACCAAAGCTCACCATTGTACATATACCTGTACCCCTGTCATGGTCCCAGACTACCAAGACTCGGTATACAAGGAACTATTCGACGAGATTGCCAATGGAAGATCAGAGAAGTTGCAGAGCTTCTTAGAGAATCGCCCGCCGGATAAATGGTACACTTTGAGGGATGAGTGTCACGGTACACTACCGGCTTACGCTCTCAAGTGTGCAAACCTTTCTGCTTTTGACCTAATGTACCAAAACTACCCGACCATTGCACCGAACTCGCAAATGAGGTCCATGGAGAATCTTCTTTGGGAAGCAATTGGCATCAGCAAGGAAAGCAGAGGGGTTGAGGTGCTGCGACATGTCCTCGAGATCCCCAATTTTCTGGAGGACTATGCGTTGAAGAAAATGGTTGACCAGAATGGGCGTTGCGCAATGCATTTGGCGGCACAAATGGGCGTGACATCAGTTTTCAGATTTATATGGAAGCCCTGCCCCAATCGGGAAAATGAAGAGAAAAATCGAGCATGGAAGAACTTCAGGCCCAAGGTTTGCAACATTCAAGCCAACGATGGTCAAACACCACTGCACCTAGCTGCATATCATGATAATTTAGAATCTTTGGAGATTCTAATGAGAATGCGCAAGGATCCTCCAGTACCGGACAACTTCGGAGACACCATTCTCCACAAGGCTTTGGACCGCAAGTCGCCGAACGTGAAATCCGTGAACGCCATCCTAACGCGGTATCCCCGGATGATTCTACAATGCAACAATGCTCACGAATCTCCCTTACAAGTACTCCTGAAAAAAAAGAAAGACAAGAATCTATTCGGAGAATTGCTACTTGACGATGACTCCATGCGGAGCGAACCCTTCGCCAGCCTGACAAACTACGACAAAACAGTAGAGGAGCTATTGATGGAACATGCACTTCGTGAATGCACAACTTTGGAACATGTCAGAGAAATCCTTGGGAAAAGTAACTACACCTCCGTTGTTGAAGATGCCCAGGTAGGCTAGGACGGTCAAGCTAACATTTCCATAGACTACAGTATGTCGCATACACAAAAAACATATTCTTCTGCGCCGAGAACCGTACTAAGACTGTAAAGGCGATGACTTATACTTCAATGCGTCCTTCTTATCAAACCCTGCTACACAGTTTTCACCCTACATGAAGGCCCGAACTGCTCTGGACGTGCCGGTGTTTCCTTTCTTGAAGTACGTTCGGCTACCAGACTTACAGTGCTCTGCGAAACGACCTTGTATAACCACTCCTTATGGAGGTCGGATTGACCCAGAGGCGTTGCAAGTATTTAACTATCTTCGAGGCAAAGGCGTTACTCATATTGACGAGGTCACCGTTCCAGATTGCATGCTTCATCCACATTCGGACCAAGAAATCAAGGATTCACTCCGAGGTATTCGAGTGCGGTCTATTGACTGGAGAAAAAAGGACCTCAGCATCTCTTCATTGCAGGACGACTTCCGAAGAGTAGAAGAACTACACCTATATTCTAGCGGCAACAAAGACGTTCTGGACTACTGGGCCAAATATGCACTTCCGGAACTCTGGATGAGTCTGCCTGCCCCGCTTGGCAGTGCCAAAGCTCCTCAGCTCAATATAACTCCACCTACAAATGTTGGCCGTTTAAGAGCCCTCAAAATTAACATATTTCGGGCACGTACAATTCCATATATTATCGTTCCCCATCTGTAGATGATTCCTAATGTAGTGTTAGACTGAGTTAGCGCACATTTCTGACATAGACGCATATAGAAGTGGATGGGAAAACAAGTTTCGAAGGGCTATTCACGCAAATCATGGCTCAAAGCGCGCTAAGCCTGAGCTTTGCCTCAAGTGTTCTAACAGTATAAAAGTCTCCATCGACAAAGCTCCCATTGACTCCTCGCAAAGCACAAGCGAGAGAGAAGACGATGAAAACGGTTCATTGAATACACGGTATGACTCTACTCTATTCGTCTCTGGGCAGTTTCGAATGTTAGCTAGTGTGATATCTTTGAGTACCATCCTGATACGCGCAGCAGTGAACCAAGATCAATTCGGACGGAGATGAAGCCCTTTCTCGAATTCATCAGTACCCTCTTGAAACCCGATGAATCACCCGAGGCTCAACATGCCGAGAAAAATCCTATCAAAGTAGCTATCATAGACTCTGGCGTCTATTGTTTCCCTGACATGAGATACAAATGGGAAGGCAGATCGTTTATTGAAGATGAAGTGGAGCAATCTGCAGACACCCACTGGCATTCTCCTTCCAATAGGTAATAAAAAGATACTCCCCTAGAGCCGTAACGCGTATGAACGCCAGGGCTAATTTTTCAACACAATAGCCATGGAACGATGTTGGCACGACTTATCTTTGAGATGAACCCTTGGTGCAAGTTTTATGTCGGAAAGGTTAAACACGGCCCACACCAAGGCGGTGTTGATATACCAACAGCAATAAAGGTACGGATGTTATTTTGCGCTTGAATGGAAATTTCTAGAAGGCTGATGATTGCATTCCTGTTAGGCGCTTAGATGGGCTGGGGATCAGGAGGTTGATGTAATCTGTCTTAGCTGGTCTATAACGGAAGAAGATGCAGGCAGCGAGAACTTTGCTGGTCTTTCCAGAGCGATAGCAGACGCAAGCAGTAAAGCTCTTATTTTCGCCACCACCAGCGATGAAGGTTCTGCTGCAAAAGCCCCGTACCCTGCCAAATTTGAGGGTAGAGTTCTTGCGATAACTGCCGCTGACATCGAAAATAATAAATGCAAAGGTGCGGACGACAAAGATACCGAATTCTACTTGCCTTCGGAGGGGTTTGAGGTGGACGGCATTCCGGAATATTTGGAGGCTAGTTGCAAGAAGCCTGCGCAAGGGAGTTCATATGCCACTGCTCTCGCCGCGGGAGTTGCTGCGTTATTCTTGACTTGCGTACAACTCACTTATCATAAAGGAGCTCAAGCCCACGATGATGACGCCATTCACGATATGGACAATAAAATAACAGTTTATAAGAATACCGAGATGAAAAAGCTGTTTAAAAACCTTTGCGGAACAGGTGCGGACGACGCCAAATTCGTCCAGCCATGGAAAATATTTTCAAGAGAATGGAATAAAAAGGGCCCCAGGGCGAAGAGAACGGCTTTGAAGCATGAATTGGAGCACATTATTCGCTCTTAGTATCCCTTAAGGAATTCGGTAATAGAGGTCATTATCGGATGGCTCGATCGGACAACGGGCTTGGGCTTCCCCCCCTCCTTTTTGAAAATCTGGTAATATTGGCATGCACTTGTGATCTTGTACTCTACAATCTAGTTATTAAAAAATTGAAATTCTAATTTCTTTATTTGTTTTAACTTGAAATGGACCTGCCCTTCGTCCATGGCTTGTTTCTGGAAGATCCAACGGCGTATGACTACATCGCCTTACCTTTAAGGCGCGTAGGTTGCAATTGTTAGACTCCCATGATATCTTCAAAAAGGCTGTAGACAAATTGTTTAGTGTTATAATGTTCTCCTCCCCTCCAACGTTGCCCGCCGACTTAGAGCCCTCTAAAACACAGAGTTGGTATTGTGGTTAGCCCAAAAATAAACTTAGTTAGGACCTCGGGACAGCCTTCTCCCCATCCTCTTCTCATCGTCCTATCCTACGGTTCTTCAACCAAGGGCAATCTCCTCGATTGAGGATTCGCTGCTTGCAAGATGCAAGCCAACTGCCGTTTCGCCTCTGCTTCACCAAAGGTCACGTTCTCTCGTATCAAGCACCCCTGGACAAGATGGGCGATCTCTCCGAGCCCTCCCCACGCTACTCCGCTGCTGTCTTTTTCAACCAATAAGAACCCCATGAAGCCACAGCCTCCTCAGCCTCCTACTCTAGGGCTTTTCCCTGCGGTTAGGCCATCGCAATCCGCCGCGCCGCTTTCTTTGGCGGCTCAGTATGTCTGGCCTTGTCGGTGCCTTTGTCTGCACAGGCAGATAAATCTCTCAACTTCTCTTGGGAAAGCATTGAATATTTACGAAATCTTACTTTCTTTTGGCACTTTTATGGTCGCTTTGGCAGTTCCTCGTATGTTCCTCCAACAAATTTGACCGCGCAACGGCCATGTCGGGTCGACAGCGTGCACCAGCTGGATTGATGATCGTTTACGAGCCTACCAGTACCAGTAGAACGGATGTTGAGTAAGCTTTCTTCTTGATTAACTTCCGTGCTTGATATACTCACTTCGCAGTATCGTTTTCATCCACGGCATTCAAGGGAGCTATGAACAAACATGGGGAAGCCCCAGCTTCTCCTGGCCAGATGAACTTCCTCGAGAATTTCCCAATGCGCGAATCCTCGCGTGGAATTATGAATTCATACTACGCAACGATTTCTCAAATTCTATCACAAGTTTGGCTGAAATGCTCATTCAGGATCTCATCAACGCCCGAGACCAGTACGCGGCCTACCAGAGGCCCATAATATTCATCGCATACAGTATGGGAGGTCTTATTGTCAAAACTGTAAGCTTCGAGCTAATTCGAGCGTATTCGTTCAAGAATCGTAGTATTGAGACATTGGACAGGCTCTTAAAATGTCTGAACATGCCCCTCCTTCCATTCGGCCTGACGTTTCCTCAATTATCCAGTTGACTCGAGGAATATGCTTCTTTGGGACTCCTCAGGCTGGACCGAACAGAGAAGCGTGGCTTCAAGTTGTATCCGCTGTAAAGAGAGCTGCTATCTCAAGCAGTTTGGACTTTGCCCGGATAGCGCGGCTTCTCACAGACTCGTTGGAAAATGATGCCCTTCGCGACGTGTCAGAAGCATTCCGTGGGGTCGTAAATAGGAATTCAACCCAGATACTCACCTTCTTCGAGAGAAAACCTACGCCCACCAACAGGGGGAGTCAGATGGTAATGCCAAATACAGCTTAAGTGACGGTATTAAATACTAACATCGGGACAGGTGGTCAACAAGAATGCTGCCATAATCGGTACGATCAACGAAGAATGCGTTGCACGAAATGCTGATCATATCGGCATCTCCAAGTTTAGCAGTCGTCATGAACATGATTACCGAAAGTTGACTGAGTTCTTGAGGGGACTCATACCTCAGGCTTCGAATGAAAACATGCCGGAACCGCCAGCACAGAACACTGAAACTTACCACAGCGAGCCGACGACCTTACTTCAGACAGAAATCCAACTGCCAGGTGTGTATCCATTTGGTATTCGTTTGCCCATCGTTGCTAATAAAAATCAGAAAAAGAGGATCGATTTCTTGAACTACTGAGGCTAGATTGGCTAGAGGAAGATGTCATCTCCGATCCCCATCCGGGAACGTGCGACTGGTTTCTTCGCTGTGTGGAGTGGGTAATATGGCGTTCAATAAAACAGAAGCCTATCCTAGATCAGGATAGAAGACTCCATATACTCGGCACCCCGGGAATGGGCAAGACGGTGCTCGCAAAATTTCTTGCCAACAGCCTTCGGCACAATCCAGAATCCAGTTCCGCATGGTCACCACGTATCGTCCTCAGCTACTTCTTCGATCAATCCGCAGAGCCGCGATGGACCTTTAGCGGCTTTGTAAGACGTCTTCTTCATCAACTACTATCGTATGATCGATTACATGGCCGACTGTTCAAGTACCTATACGGAAAACCTTTATTTGAAAATGGCCAGCTCACCCATCGTTCCGCATATGATACATTGGAAATCCTCCTCCAAGAGCAATCGCTAGGTGAAATCGCTATCGTTATTGACGCTTTCGATGAGTGCAAAGAACAACACAACCTGAAAGATTTCTTCACTTTTCTTCAAGGGCAGGAGCATATCCGAACAATTATTACAGCTCGCTCTGGCGAATTTGCCCTTCCCGGACCGAATTACCTTTGCGTGGATCTTGATTTGGTCACACTTCCTGGAAGCGACGATCCCAATCGAAAAAGGGTCAAAACGTGTGTTTCGGAGTATGTCAAAGCCGAAGTCACTGGAGTCTCTCAACGCCGACGTCTATCTGAAGCTTTCCAACGGCAATTCCAAGACTGCATTATGCAACACGAACCTCCAAATTTTCTTTGGGTTCGGCTTGCCGTACGTTACGTTGAAATCCAGAAAACCCCGTGGCTATCTCGATCTGTCATGAAGGATTTACCACCTAGTATATCCGGCTTACTCAAGAATTACGTGGGGACGACAAATGGCTACGATAAGAAAATAATTGTGAATTCACTTTACATTGTCATGCTGGCAAAGGCTCCAATAACCGTGGATAGCCTTTCATTTCTGATTGCAGCTACCCTCAATACCCACCTTTTTTTCACGCAGAAACTGGCTTCAACTTTAAGCCTCACAACCTTTACAGAAAACACCCTACAAGATTTCGAAATGGAAGTTCAGTCTCTTCCTCTGCTAAAGATTACAAGAGGAACTGTCACACTCATGCATAGCAGCATAAAGAGAACTTTAGAGGATTCTAACGAGCTGGGAATGATCTATGGAGAAGACGAAAATTGCCCCCATCTCCATGAAAGGAGCCTTTACGAAGTGCTACCTAAAGGGTTCTCCCAAGAAGTTCAGCATGCTATGGCCGAGCTGTCACTTGCCTACCTAATAGCAGCGATTGAGCAGAAGCACGATCCTCTCAATTTCCTAAATTATGCGGTATTGTTCTGGCCAGATCATATTCGAGAATCTGCAAAACAGAAGAGCGAACTTCCGAGTACTCTCATGTCTCTAGTTGACCGATTTCTCGACAACGAAGTAGTCTTCAAAAAGTGGTGCCAGGCCTATGCGGAGTTGGACACCTCTAAGAAACGGACTGAACTCCCGCAACAGAATGGCCTTTCTAAACCCAATCGACTTGCTTTCACCCTCGCGGCCTTTGATCTCTGCCACGTCCTAGGTGACGCCTTTTTGCCTGATTTATCCAGTCACCTACTTTCTCGTGATCAACTTGGACGAACGCCGCTGGAACTGGCGGTCAAAAACAACAGCTTGCACTCTATCAAGTGGATGCAGGAAGTAAAGCAACCCCAAGGCCAGACTCTACATGCTATGGCTGTTGCGGGCGGTAAACTTGAGAAGTCACCCATCTACCTTGCTATTCAACACGGTACCGTTGAAATGGTAGATGTTCTTCTCAATTCGCCTTCCACCACCGCCGATGACATCGAACCAAACATGCACAAAATTGCAGCTGAGTATGGACGTCAAGACATTTTCCTGAGGCTCTATGAACGTAATCTTGTGCCCATCTCTTCAATGGACGATGCTTTATCTGCCCTCGATTCTGCTGTCACCTTGAACTCCTGGAAGGTTGCCGAAAAGATCAATTTACCTGAAGGCATAAACGTGAGTGTAAGGAACAATCTTCTTCACAAAGCTATCAGATCTGGAGCAACAGAAATAGTGGACCGACTCCTTCAAGATAAAGATGTCATCGAATTGGCGGACGATCACGGCCGCCTACCACTCCACACCGCTGCTGAAACGGGAAACGACATCATTCTGGAAAGTCTTTTGCGACACGGAGCGAGAGTCAATGTCCTGGACAACCGGTTCCAGACGCCGCTACATTTGGCAAGCAAGGCCGGTTGGCTGAGATGCTGCAGTATGCTTCTAAACAAACCTGAAAATGGGGCTCGTCTTAATCTCAGCGATCGGAACGGTCGTATTCCAGCACACTACGCTGCGGAATTTGGGCATTCAGATCTGCTCAAAACACTTCTCGACGCTGGCTCAAACATATTTGCTTCTGATAAGAATGGACAGACACAACTTCATCTTGCTGCAGCCAAAGGACAGGCGGCGACGGTAGAGATTCTCCTCGAGAAAGGCGCTGATGTTAATGCGCAAAATGCACAGGGAAGAACTGCCCTGCACGAAGCAATCAAGTCTGGAAACGTTGGCATTTTGTGCTTGCTCAGGGATTCAGGCGCTGAAATTGCCGCAAAAGACGATGAAGGCGCCACGCCCCTACATTTGGCAGCTAAGGGACAATCTCCGATCCTAGTTCGAAAACTTATCGAATTTGGCGCGGATCCCAATTCTCAAGATATTGCACGAAATACGCCAATGTATTACTGCTTACGGGCTAGGAAGCCATCAGAGGAAGTGTTCAAGGCCCTGAAAGAGAAAGGAGCTCTTCTGGAGAGTCATATGCTGGACCAATTACCCGCAAAATCAAGAGCGAGGGGTTGGCTCAAACCGTCCAAGATTAAGAAACCATCACTCTTGTCGGACCAGTTTTTATCTATTGACGGCTCTCTGGGTGGAAATGAGGAAACAGGATATCCGGTTGATAAAGCGTTGCCCCCAACATTGGACGCGGAAGAGGGGCTTGTGGAAACTTCTGAGAATCCCGACGAAGATGACACGGCCTTCGTCCGGACTCCGAAGGGAGAAGAATGAGCTGGTTTGGTTTATTTGCCGTGTAAATAATATCTATTCCTTGCCGCGTTGCTTTTTCGGTCTACGGCTCTTGGGGCTTAGGAATTTCTCCCAGTGTATGGCACTAACATGTTGGCATATTACTCTCCTCTCCATCTGTACATAGATCATGTGCATAGTCCGTTCACATGGCACAATAGAGTGTCATGACATGTACCTTGGCGAGCGCGCCGAATACGTTGAGGGGTAAGATTGCGGTGGTTGGAACTGGATGCGGAGCTCAAGGCCGTTCAGTTAGTGGAAGTGTAGGCCTTACTTTGACGCATAAGTATTGTAAATGCTTCCTCGGTCTCTAATCTGGAAAACTCTTTATTGAAGGTTTTTGTTGGTTCTTCTATTATGAACATAATTTATCTACTCTATTTTTGTTATTTCTGAAATTTCTTATATCCTGAGGGCTCTCAAATTTTTCGCTACCTAAGATATCCTGAAAACGAAAAACCGATGGCCCTAATATAGCTAGAAGGATAGAAGAACTGGCTGTTGGCGTTATTACTTCCAAGGTCCTAGATGGCGCTGCCTGCGGGCCGCTCAACCCCGAGTTGAAACTTGAACTACACGTCACGCGTCCGATAGAAATTTCGGTGCCATAGTTTCACCCGGATTCGTGTTGCTGCGGTATATATATGAACAATTCCCCAGGTATATCAAGTAAATCAGGTACATACTCTCCCCTTCCAGTTAATTTGGGCTAATGTGGTATACATACCTACCCTCAAAGGACAAAGCAGGTACTGTTTATTTTCTGTACCACACTGTTAAAGAGTATGGAAATCTTTTGGCTCTTGAGTCCAAGCGTGGACCTCTTATTTTTATTTTTTCCTGGCTGTACCTTATTTCATCGAGATATTGTGGGCAATACGTCATTCATCTAATCTTCTAATCGTACTCTCCCGTGTGCTTATCCTCTTTCATGCCATAGTTGTATTTCGTTGCCATATCTTTCCTGACACCCCCTCTCATTGAGACTTCTCGACTTTCCCGTCGCTTTGCAAAAGCAACGACGGGCATGCAAGCCCCATCGTAGTGACTTACTGAGATCGCGCCCTTCCGGGATATGATGGCATCGTATTCTTTTGGCACCGCTTCTAATCTAAAGGGCATCTACTCCTCATTCACCGCAAGAGAGGGTTTCATAATCCTCTTCACCGCTTCACCGAACTTCAGATATGCTTCTCTTTGTAAACAAGCTTTCACGTCATTAATAGTCTGTGACTGTCTGACTGTGCATGTGACATATGCGCCATCAGTCAATAACGTGGTGAACGAGCTACATGTAAGCGCATCCACAGCCCGCACTGGACATCCTCCCCACTCCACTACATAAGACAATATACACTAACGTCCTTCAATTCATAGACTACCACACCCCAACCGGAGCCTTAGAACTGCGTAGGCGCGCCACCTTCAAGTAAGCAATATATCAAACTTTCCCATTCGAATGGAATATTAACCATTCCTTAGTACAGTGTGTTGCCGCTCAATGGCACGCCGAGCCTGCACACGTAATTGAAGAGCGGAAGGCAAAGCTCTTGACGAGAAAGTTCCAGAACTCTCTTGTTATCCTGCCAACAAATACGCACATACAAGCTGAGTGAGAAGCCAAGTCCTCAATTCCGCGAAGCCCAAACCAGACACTAAAACCCACGCGAACTCAAGCAGTATGTCATCATCAATATGCTTATATTGTTTTCTATAAATTCAACATGCAGACCAGCCTAATTGTCTCACCCTCTACTAACACGCCGCAGCCATGTGCCAGAAACGCGCCAAAATCTTCACCTGTGGCTGTCAGGGCGACCCGCGACTCGAAGCCTGCCGCTCCGCTATCATCGCTAACAGCTGTTGCGAAGACATCCCCATCGGTCCAGAACGAAAATCGTATTTCCCATGCTACAACTGTATTCGCAAGGAGGTGACGGAGGAGAAGAAAGCTGCTGTGGAAAAAGAGAGACGAGAAGAAGAAGTGCGGGCGAAAGCGGAGGCTGAGGCTAAGGGGAGGGAGAGCAGAGATGGCAGGTGGGAGCCTGCGAGTGGGAGGAGAGGCTGGGGTGGAAGTGGGAGAGGGAGGCGGGCTTGGGATAGGGTCGGAGGTGGTGGCTCTGGACAGTGGAGGATTCATGCCTAATACACTGGCGTGGAGAACTACTTGTCATTTGAGGTGCAGCGGAGGAGAATATTTAAGGCGGTGTGAGTCTGGATAGGGCGAGCCTGGATACTTGTAATGACGGCTAGAATGGTGACGAGTTTGGACTCTGAAACTGATGGAACTCCCTTGGCCCTTGATCAGGCAGATAATATATACCGAGCTCATGAGCACTTCTACATGAAATCTACTTCCTTTGCACTAAGTCTGTTCTGTGACTGCTGGAGGGAGGCTTAGACTCAAAGGTTGTTTAATCTCTCACGACTTTAGAGGCGACGGCATTCATTGGATAATTCTTACACCGGTGGCGGCGGTGAGTTGAACCTTTGGCGGAGTTCCAGCTGCTGCACGTGTATCGGAGCTTTTGATCGAGGGCTAATTCTTCCAACCCACCCGAATCAGCGTCTATACTCCGTGCCACGGCCAAGAACGCGAATGGCCTTCCTCAAGAACTTTGGGATATTATTACTGGGAATCCTGATCAAGTTGACATTAAGAGCCTACGTCTTATCCGCAAAGGCCTTGCGTACACTGCATATTATTATCTTTTCGAGCGGGTATGTTTATCCTCCCATCCCCTTGACGTGGAAATATTTACGCAAATTGCCGGCGCTCCCTTCATCCACCAGGGGTTCACTAGACTTGTATACGATGATACCACAATACGGTAGGATATCCCTCAAGCAAGACGAAAGGTCAAGAGCGGAGCCGGATTCTGAAAACTGATCGCCGATAAGCACTTTGCGATACGACACGCAAACGAGGACGAAGCGAGACTAAGGCTGCATTATGTGAAGGAAGATTCCCAAACCTTTGACGTGTCGTGTACACTGTATTAAAGTGTCAGGATAGGTATAGTCGAATATGGGAACCAGCCCACTATGTGTCTCCGACCTGGTTTTGGTGGTTTTGTTTGATACCCGAAACATTTGTAAGACACCTGCAGGCAGCTACCGCGACATTATGGTCGAGATTGTGGCTTCAGAGGACGGCAATTATAATTTTGGCGGATATCCAGACAGACGAATTGTGGGTCATCGTGTTGGCGATGGCGTTATAGCTCTCGTTTCATCACCTGTAGCATCATAAGCTACTTCTACAAGGGGACTAACGACTCTATTTGTGGTAAATAGGCCGTAGTCCCTCTCAATGTACTATTTAGTTCCTTTTCCATGATTTTGCATCGGCCACTGCTCTAGCCGACACATTGCATATACTAAGCCGATGCCTAAAAACCTGCTGCAAGCAGCCGGTGCTAGGATTCACATTCAATTTCGGGGAAAGCCCCAAGTATGACCCAGGAACATCCCTCTCACTTCTGCTTTTAGCACTTCCCAGGCTCCATTTTCCAGCTTTCGTCAGCCTAACAAAGAATCTTCGCGTGCTGAAGCTTAATGTTGGAAGCGGCCTCGGAATGCTCACGAACTATCTCGCAAACATTTTCTTTTATCTATAGAGCCTTAAATCGCTAGAATCACTTATAATATACGACCCCTTATGCTAGGTCCATATTGCGTCGAGCCTGTGGCCCAAGCCGCATCCCTCACCGCCTGGAAACTTTCCAAACTCCGTTTGTTTAGTTTCGTAGGCTTTCATGTTGATGCTCGGGATCTCACTCTATTTCTCAAACATCATAAGAATACTCTTCCATCCCTTGAGTAGAAGGTTACGGAGATGGAGTATCATCTTAGGTCGTACTTATCGTTCATTGGGGTTAAGAACGTATACTTCCGTAAGTGATCTATTTGGGCGATTGAGGGGCTTGAAGAGTTTTGAGAATAGGATTGGATTGGAGGGGAGGAGGATGGACACGGACTACGGACGAGTCTTATGTAGAACTGTCAAATGGTTGAGGAGAATGGAACTCTACTGGTTGAAATGTCCAGGCATCCAGAGGGACGAAGCTAGTAAAGGAGTCAGACAAATTGGCTTGAAGTGTGGCGGTGTGGAGCAAGGGAAATCTGGTTTCTTGAGCGATATGATTACAAGACAGATGGGATGCACAGATCCAACTCTATAAATATTATTTAATATTAGAAGGAAATGCTTAGTATATACTTATTTTAAGATAGTCCAGAATAGCTTTTCACAGAGAACGGAGGTTGTGGTGCCATATGAGGGAATGCTGCAACCTGTTGCCGGTGGATAGAGTTAATACTTTCCCAACCTTGGCCGCTGAGATGATAAATATATTCGTGATTTGGCATGCTGGCGATGATTAATCTTGGAATTATGCCATTCTTGGCCTTTCAATGATGCCATTCAGCCTTTACAAGGCATCCTTTGCCGTCGAGATTGGGTGGACGGCATATTATGCCTGGCTGTGTCGTTATCTCTTGTGTGAATACGAAAGGGTGAGATGGAAGGCTCTCGTGGCGGGTGCCTGAATGTCAGTGGCAGTGCAAGGCAGCCACTGCCAAGAGGTGGGATAGGCCCTTAGCGCAGTTTCGGGAGAGCTCCATCAACTTCGACATCAGTCAGCCTAACATCGACTTCTGCTTTCAACCTACCACCCGCTGCTTCTACCAAACCCTCAAAAATATCTTCACATCATAATTGTACAGCAGAAAAGCCACTTACACCGTTATCTGAACGCTCTCGTGCCTCGCTCATCGTCACTGCTACGTAACCTTCCGCAGCTCGCTTTTGCATTTCCTTTGCCACGATATACAGCTATTTAAACCCCTGCGGGAGTAGGCAAGCTGGGGAAGAGAAGGCTGTCCAGTGAGGACCTAGGTCGTCCACACAAAAAAGCCATGACGGTAGGTTAATACTACCCTGACCAAGCAGCTCCTTCCTTCACCCTCGTCGCAGCATATACAAAATCCCTAGCCTCCCGACCTTTCCGCCATTCCCTCCACATATCAGACGCTTCCTTCTCCAATTTGTACCACATTGCAATACCAGACCCATCATGCCCAAACCACTAATATCTATGCAACCTTTACAGGATAGTATTATGCAGGTTGACAGCCCGGCCGCTGCCGCCGAACAGCTCAGGGCCGCCGATGGAGAGATCGATGAGTCTCTCTACAGCAGGCAACTGTATGTCCTTGGCCACGAGGCCATGAAACGTATGGGGTCCTCCAACATTCTTGTTGTTGGACTGCGAGGCCTCGGTGTGGAAATCGCCAAGAATATCGCGCTCGCGGGCGTCAAGTCGCTCACCCTCTTCGACCCCAAGCCCGCAACCATATCAGACCTCTCTTCTCAATTCTTCCTACACCCAGAAGATGTCGGAAAGCCACGAGCGCGCGTCACGGTACCCCGAGTCTCCGAGCTGAACCCATATACACCGGTCCGTGAATACACAGCGCCTGACTTGACCTCCGATTTGAGTCAGTTGAAGCAGTTCCAGGTAGTCGTTCTCACCGATACGCCATTACGAGACCAAGTCAAGATTGCAGACTATTGCCACGAGAATGGTATTTACGTGGTTATTACGGATACATACGGACTCTTCGGCTCTATCTTCACGGACTTTGGCAAAAATTTCACTTGCGGAGATCCAACTGGAGAGAACGTACTCACGGGGATTGTAGCCGATATCGACTCTGATGGCTTGGTTTCTGCGCTTGACGAGACTAGGCATGGACTGGAGGACGGCGATTACGTCACATTCTCAGAGGTTCAAGGCATGGAAGGACTCAACGATTGTGCTCCTCGAAAGATTGAGGTTAAGGGGCCATACACCTTTTCTATCGGCGATGTCTCTGGCCTTGGCGAATACAAACGGGGCGGTCTCTACACTCAAGTGAAGATGCCAAAATTCATCGATTTCGAGCCAATGAGCAAGCAATTGGCTAAACCAGAACTCCTCATTTCTGACTTTGCCAAATTTGATCGGCCACAGCAACTCCATGTTGCTTTCCAAGCTCTTCATACCTTCGCAGAACGACACGGTGGGGAATTTCCCAGGCCTCACAACGAAACCGACGCAGCCGAAATCGTCAAGATTGCAGAAAGTCTTTCGGGCCAAGGAGAAGACAAGGTAGAACTGGACGAGAAACTCATCAAAGAGGTCAGCTACCAAGCCCGCGGTGACCTTACCCCTATGGCAGCCTTCTTCGGTGGACTGGCGGCTCAGGAAGTCCTCAAGTCCGTCTCCGGAAAATTTCACCCTATTGTTCAATGGCTATATTTCGATTCGCTCGAGTCATTGCCTACTCATACCCCGCGTTCCGAAGAGAACTGCAAGCCCCTTGGCACTCGATACGATGGGCAGATTGCCGTATTTGGCAAGGACTTCCAACATAAGCTTGCCAACATGAAACAATTCCTCGTCGGCGCTGGTGCTATTGGATGTGAGATGCTCAAGAATTGGGCGATGATGGGCTTGGCTACTGGTCCTGAGGGAAGAATTTCTGTCACGGACAACGACAATATCGAAAAGAGCAACCTGAACAGACAGTTCCTTTTCAGACCAAAGGATGTAGGCAAATTGAAGAGCGACTGTGCGGCAGAGGCAGTCCAAGCAATGAACCCCGATCTGAAAGGAAAGATTGTCACGATGCAGGACAAGGTCGGTCAAGAGACCGAGCATATCTTTAGCGAAGACTTCTGGGAAGAACTTCATGCAGTTACCAACGCTTTGGATAATGTCGAGGCGCGAACATACGTTGACCGACGTTGTGTCTTCTTCCGGAAACCCCTTTTGGATAGCGGTACTCTGGGGACCAAAGGAAACACTCAGGTTGTTTTGCCGAACATTACCGAATCCTACTCTTCATCTCAGGATCCCCCAGAACAATCTTTTCCCATGTGCACCCTGAGGAGTTTCCCCAACCGCATCGAGCACACTATCGCTTGGGCTAAGGATCTGTTCCACTCCTTCTTCGTCGGTCCTCCTGAAGTTGTCAACCTTTATCTTACACAGCCGAACTACCTCGGGTCTGCCCTCAAGCAGTCAGGGAACGAAAAACAGACACTGGAAACTCTTCGCGATTTCTTGGTCACGGAGAAGCCGCTGACTTTTGATGATTGCATCATTTGGGCCCGCCATCAATTCGAGAAGCAGTACAACAATGCCATACAGCAACTTCTCTACAACTTCCCCAAGGATTCTACGACTTCATCCGGTCAACGATTCTGGACGGGACCTAAGCGTGCACCAGACCCACTCAAGTTTGACCCATCGAACGATACCCACTTTACATTTGTTGAGGCTGCGGCACATCTTCATGCGTTCAACTACAACATCAACTCTAAGGGCATAACCAAGCAGCACTATTTGGAAGTGCTTGAGGACATGATCATCCCGGACTTCAAGCCAGATCCAGGCGTTAGGATCCAGGCCAGTGATAGCGATCCGGATCCCAATGCCCAGCAGTCGTCAGGTGTGGATGACAATGAGCAACTTGCAAAGATTGCCAATTCGCTACCTCCGCCAAAGTCACTTGCGGGGTTTAAACTGGAGCCAGTGGAATTTGAGAAGGACGATGACACTAATCACCACATCGACTTTATCACAGCGGCCAGCAATCTCCGTGCCGAGAACTACAAGATTGCACAAGCTGATAGACACAAGACCAAATTCATTGCCGGAAAGATTATTCCCGCCATCGCAACCACGACAGCTTTGGTTACTGGCCTGGTCAATCTAGAGCTCTACAAGATTGTAGATGGCAAGACGGATATTGAGCAATACAAGAATGGCTTCGTCAACTTGGCCCTCCCATTCTTCGGGTTCAGCGAGCCAATCGCCAGCCCCAAGGGCAAATACCAAGGTACCAATGGTGAAATTGAGATTGACAAGCTGTGGGATCGTTTCGAGGTGGAGAATATCACACTTCAACAATTTGTAGATGACTTTAGGACGCAAGGTCTGGATATCCAGATGATCAGCTCTGGAGTCAGCCTCCTGTATGCCAGCTTCTATCCTCCATCTAAACTGAAGGACCGACTTCCACTTCAGTAAGTAAATTGCCGCTTTGCGCCAATCATGAATGCTAACATACTGTTAGGCTAAGTGAGCTTGTTGAAACTATCAGCAAGAAACCTATCCCGGGTCACCAGAGGAATGTCATCTTCGAGGTCACAGCCGAGGATATGACAGGCGAGGATGTAGAGATTCCTTATGTCATGATGAAGATGCGGAAGTAGAAAGTTAGATTAGTGGTGTAGAGAACTTGAGCCTTTGCGGCTGGCGACGATTTGGAAATGAGTATTACTTTACTCGTGAACATAACTGGATAGACTTGCATGAATATAGAATGAATGAGAAGACTCGACTACCCAATCATCACATCCCCTCGTGTGTCCTCCGTGGCCTTGGCAGCGCGGAGATGTTGGTTTTTTGGTGGGGTGAACTCGCCAAGACTTTAGCCCTACAGAAGTTCGTCCGCGACTTAGATATCGATTACCAACCAGCGCGAGGTCCTCAAAGTAATTCCGTTCGACATTTTTCAACACCACCGTTCTGCTGTCTACCTCGCTCCCTCTACTAAACACCTCTATCGTTATGACGCCTTCGTTAGAAGAGGCGTCACAGATCTATTTGGATGCCCCTCTCAAAGCTGCACCCAAACTTGTTGCGCCGGAGCCAGGTACGCATATTTTTTCATTGATTTACTTATTGAGCGCCTACTGACTGCCTCAGAACACTGCCCCGGCCCCGAGTCCCTCCAAGCTGGCAAAAGCGATGCCTGTGCCGGTTGTCCGAACCAACAGATATGCGCCTCGGCACCAAAAGGACCCGATCCAGACATACCACTCATAACAGCACAGCTCGCGTCCGTAAAGCACAAACTGCTCGTCCTCTCCGGAAAAGGTGGCGTCGGTAAATCCACCTTTTCGACTATGCTCGCTCATGGCTTTGCTTCGAACCCTGATAAGATGGTTGGGCTCATGGACACTGATATTTGCGGACCCTCAATCCCGAAAATGATGGGTGTGGAAGACGAGACTATTCACGTTAGCGCGGCAGGCTGGAGTCCGGTATGGGTGTCTGATAATCTGGGGGTCATGAGCGTGCAGTTCATGCTACCGAACCGGGACGATGCAGTGATCTGGCGTGGCCCAAAGAAGAATGGGCTCATAAAAACGTTTTTGAAGGATGTGGAATGGGGCGAGCTGGACTTTTTAGTTGTCGATACGCCGCCCGGGACCAGCGATGAGCACCTCTCCGTTAACAGTTACCTCAAAGAGGCTGGAGTAGATGGAGCCGTACTTGTCACAACGCCGCAGGAAGTCAGCTTGCTGGACGTGCGGAAAGAGGTGGATTTTTGTCGAAAGGCAGGCATACGTATATTGGGAATTGTGGAAAACATGAGCGGGTTCGTGTGTCCCGGGTGTAAGCACGAGAGCCAGATTTTCCGAGCGAGTACTGGCGGTGCGAGGAGGTTGGCTGAGAGTGAGGGCATTCCGTTCCTTGGAGCTGTTCCGCTAGATCCGAGGATTGGCATGGCGTGCGACTATGGGGAGAGTTTCTTGGATGCATATCCAGATAGCCCTGCATGTAAGGCACTCAAAGGGGTGGTTAGAAGGGTGGTGGAAGAGATTGGGTTGAAGGGTGCGGATGTATTGGTTGAGGAGGATTGAGACTCTTTACTCATGCCTATATATTCAGTTTTAGTGCATGTGTGGGCGCATTGCATTGGGCAGAGTAAGTCTTTTGGGTTGCTAAATCTAGAATCTCTGCGTCTATGCTGCGCAACATTCCAGGGGTGCAGATACCCAGCATCAGAATCACTTGGCTAGTAGGTTGGCCATGCAAGGCTTTTGGGGATGAGCCACAGAGCAGCGTTGCTCTTATGAGAGTCGATGATGATGACGAAGGGAGCGAAGAGTGAGTGGACGATTGTAACTGGTATAATAACTGATCTATTGTCTATAGACTCCCCGAATTACATAGAACAACGATTTCTTCTCCAACGCTCAGGCTCAACCTTATGTCTTCACAATCTTGGAAACAGTAACTGGTAGTGCGGGTTTGGTGATGGTAAGATAACTCTCGGTTGCAACAACGTAGGCCTTGGGGTCCAGCTCAGGCGCGATTTGGAAATCGTAATTTTGAAACATCCTAAAGCCAGACAGGCTTCCGTCAGCAATGAATCATTGTAAAGAAGCCAAGGATGAACACTCACTCGACTAGAAACATGCGCGATTCTTGCAATGCAAGCCTTCGGCCAACACACTGGTAAGTACCCTGAGAGAATGGAATGAAGGCAGATGGATTGTGGACACCCTTGAAGCCCGAATCCTCAATCCAACGTTCAGGGATGAATTCCTCGGGTCGAGCAAAGTTTCGGGGAGCGTGATGCACGCTCCATCCGTGGACATTAATCTTTGTGCCTTTGGGAACATGTTTTCCGTCCAAGATTATGCCGCCAAGTGTGTTGACTACTCTCTACATCCCATTAAATCCTAAAGGAATCATTCTAAAAGCTTCGTTGATGCAAGCATTGAGGTAAGGCACGCTACCGAGTTTTACAGCGTCGTAAGGCTCATCCCTGAAGAGGCCGCTTACTTCGTCCTGGGGCTTCTTTTTGGTGGCCGGATGACGGGTAAGGTAAAAGATTAGTGATCTGATGCTCCATTAACGCGTACCGATATTGTCATGAATAAGAGGCTACTCTCGTCATTAGAACAGCTGTTGTGTCGCCTCCCCCGAGGAGCACATTTCGGGCATCAGACTCGAGTTTCGCGTCCGTAAGACCGCCTTCTTCACGAGCGGAGAGCAAAAATCCAAACACGTCGTTCTTTACTGGTCCCTTTGCCAGTCTCAACTTAAATCTGCTGGCGCCATATGCGAAAAATCGAGCCGTGACTTCTCGTGTTCTCTTAACGACTGGAACCAAGCTAAGGAGCGGCATGCTCCATGATACTGGTGCTAAAGTGCACATGAACTTGAGTGCCGTATGCACGAAATCTAAATAATGATGAAGTTCTCCAGACTCAAGCATGTGGAAAGAGTCGCCCTAGTGCAGAGATGTGTTAGTTTGTTAGTTGCGTAAGATAAGAGGACCTACGAGTAGTAGATGGAACCACGACTTACAAACCCTAGATCTCCCATAACGTCAAAAGCTAGCAGCTCCGTCCACAAGCTCGCATCAAACCGCTCGCCGGTTTCGAAAATTTGTCCAGCTGCGCGCACAAGTTGTCCAATGCGGTCATAATCCTTGGCTCGTACGCTTTCAGCTCCTTCACTCCAAAGGCAGAGTCTCACGCTTTCCGACGGGCCTTGTGCTCGTCCCAGTCCATGATGGAAAAGAGTCCGGGCTCCGGCTCGTTGATGTTCTTCAAGTACCATGGACTCTTGGGGAATTTGGACCGGTTGCCGTGAATGATGGGTAAAGCGTCGATATCGGCGACGGAGAGCTCGTTGGGCCCGACCCGGATGTAATATCCGTACTTTTGATGCTGCGCCCAGAAGAAGTGGTGGGTTTGGCCGTATTTGGCTACCCAGAAAGCTTGCCATTTCGTCAGAGCCGGAAGAGTGTCTCCGGGGAAGCGACGAAGGGGGTTAAGGAAGAGTCGGTAAAATCCAATGGACAACCTTTGGTATTTTAAAGCTTGATATACTGGATTGCACTGGCTCACTTACGTCAGGGTGGCCAAGTACACACCCAAAAAGAGTAAGACTGAGAGAACAGCGACATTGGATAGGGTGACGCCTGCGAGGTCTTGGTTGAACAGGAAGAACTCCCCGCCTGCAAGCACGACTGTCCAAAGGACGAAGCCGATAGCTGAAGGCTCGAAGGTTTTGAAGAACAAGTGAGAAATCTATCTAGCACGTCAATATTGTTCCGAAAACCAGAGTGCGTATTACCAAACCGAGAGCAGCGGCCTGGAGAATTACGTGCTTGGCATCTGGTTGGAACCACTCCAATACACTTGGAGGAATCACTCTCACCAAATGCTCGAGATGCTCGGACACATTATCCATCAAGAGTAATCCGTGGTCCGACTTGACTAAAGTAAATCACAGTCGACAGGACAAATGGTAAGGATGAAAGTTCATAGGATATGTAGAGCCTGGTCATTGGAAATTGATTCTATGAGAATCCTTTTAAGCAATTGAGATCTAGCTGGGTCATGCACACCAAGAATTTACCCCATGCCTGCTTCAAGCTCCAGTCTGAATCCCCCAGAATGGATCGCCCAGAATGGATCGCCTAGAATGGATCGCCTAGAATGGATCGCCCAGAATGAATCGCCCATAAAGTCGGAGAAGAGCCTTGTCCGGGAAGAGCCTGAAATCGTCTCAGATCGAAAACGTGAATTACCACATACCATACAGTACATGCCCCAAGTCGACTTCGCCGAAGACGAGAATGTGCAAGAGGCGTCATGTGAGTGTTGCGAAAGTCCGTTTTGGGTCGTCCGATACGCGGACTAACCTGTTCCAGACTCCCGAAACCCGAACAGGCGAGAATTACAGAAGAAAAACGAGAGCACGGATAATTCGAAAAGAGGTTCTTGGGTCGCTTGGACCCAGGTTGTCTAATAAATTAGAACACTCGGGATGCGGTCGATAATGGTTCATCGTAGATACTTTCGAGTGACATTTAACTAACCGCCAAGATGAAACGCCTCTTGTTCCTGTTGTTCCAATGACCATGGAAGACTTAGGGGACCTAAATATCCAACTACAACCGAGGTAGAGCTGCCATGGTACCCCAGTTTTGTGGGGAAATTGCGGGGCAACCCCAGACCCACAATTCAACGGCGACCTCGAACTGCAGTTTCCCTCAGTACTCTCTACTTAATATACACCTTCGAACCTCACCGTGACGACTTAATATATGGCTTGTGATGTTTGCCGGGCCAAGAAGGTCAAATGTGCTTTCACTGGTCCAAGTACTGATCCCTAACCTTCCTACCTTTGCTTATCTGGAGCTAGCATCAACTAATCCTTCCTACAGGAAATGCCTCCAACACCACCTGCGACTACTGTAAGGTTAGTTAATGCTTCCCAGAGCTCTAAACTTACTTCAACTCAATCACTGATCTCCGCTCAGGCCCATAGCCTGTCCTGTACCTCTGCACCGGGAAAGCGGCAAAGGACGACAACCATCGAGACTCCCCACAAACGAATGCGCTTTGGTTGGACCCGCATAACTGAAAATCATGGCGACGCTCAAAACAGTGCCGGCCAGTCACATCCGCAAGGGTCGACTGGAGAAAACTCGACTACATTCCTAGAGTTCAGACGTCTCTCCGGATCTACTTGTGCTAGAAGTGAAACGTCAGTTTCGCAAGACTTTTCGGACTCCCAAGTCATGCCTCCCGAAGTGGCCGGCTTCAATCCATCGGTAGTCTCTCCATTTATGTCGTCTACAACATCGGTATCATCTCAAGATGCAAATACGAGCCTCATTGATACCATCCTGTGGAGCCCGGTAATGGAACGGCACCATGAGGACAACTCGATTCTTGTGAGGCATGATGTAAGCAACCTGCTGTGGCCCCAGCGCACCATTAGCGCACCAATCACATTCTGTGTTTGCTGACTTATAAAAAGAACGAGGGATTTGAGTTCACAGGTAATGACTCTACCATTTCATCTGTGATTACTTTCTACTTAAATACAAGAAACGCACCCACACCCTATTTTCGTTGAGTAGAGTTTATTGACCTTGCCTATTCTAAATTTACGCAGGCCCCTCGTCTGGGATATCTCTACTATCAAACAACGGTCTGCGATGGATTCTCAAAAAGACGGAAGACGAAGAGAGCGTCGCCACCCTAAGAGAGTTCGCCGAAGAAATCACGTCTCATTTTGCTATGCCGACGAAAAACGACGAAAGCGTGAGGATTGCCAGCGTCTTACGGGGGCTTTTGAACCCCCTTCCGAGCCCTGCAGTTGCAGCGCAATACATTAAAGGTATCCTTCAAAATTGATCACATTTATTAATTACAGAGCTAACCACCCAAACCTGCAGCATACTTTGATGCCGACCAGTGGTACCCTCAACTCTTTTGCCCCCCGTTTTGAGAGCCAGAAACTGATATAGGAATATGCAGCTGCTTTCCTCTACTAGACCGAAAGGTTTTTGAGCGTCAGGTTCAATCGCATTCTGGCAGTGCTTCTCTTGTGGATATTCCATGGTATGCGCTGTATAACGCCGTTCTTGCTATAGGATGTAGATCGGCCCGATCTAGCCAAAGCCCAAATGATAATCCGACCCGCTTAGCCCAAGCCGAAGCTGAAGCGGAGAAATACTTTTACAACGCGGTTCGTGTTCAATCGGAGTTGATGTGCCGTAGGACCAATCTCGAAACTGTTCAGGTAATTAAACCCATAGTAATAACCTTCCGACCTCGCAAAACGCTAATAGATTTGATAGGCCTTTGCCGCTATGGTAAATAACTGTCCAAAGCCTCTAAACATGCTTGGCTCAAAGTTCTGATGTAATATTAAATCTAGACACTCTACGCTCAGCATTCTACGACCCCGCAATGCGAGTATAAGTTCTGTTCTATAGCTGTTCGGCTAGCACAAGGAATGGGAATTCACAAGGACGCCAGCCTGGAGTGGGACGTAACGCAAGTTGAGGCTCAAGAAAGAAGTCGAATTTTCTGGGTGCTATACTGGATGGATAAGACAATATCACTTCGCATGGGTCGTCCATCTGTGAGTTATAACACTGACTTGAACTTGCATGGTATGACTAATGCAAGTTTTAAAGGCTATCGACGACGCTGAAGTGAGCTGTCCGTTCCCAACAACTCTGAACATGGCAGATGATTCATTTGACTTCTTCCTATTCGCGGCTCGCTATGCGCGGATATGCTCGCAAATCATCAGTCTGATGTACTCTGCAAAGGCGTTGATATCGCCCCTTTCTCAATTATTCGAGACTGCAGAGAAGCTTGAGCAAAAACTCCGGAAATGGCATGACGACATTCCTGATTGTGCCAAACTGGAACGATCCTCAGAGCAACCCGGTTCACAATGCAGTGTGACGCGCATACAGTCAGTGGCTCTCGAGTTCTTCTATCACTATGCTATTTGCGCTATTCACCGCAGATTCCCCGCACAGACTTTCTGGCAGCAGACTCCCTGTTCGTCCGACCAGAGTACTTCGGACAGAATCGTTGAAAAGGCTAAAAAGTGCTTGGAAGCATCGCGGTCCATATGTCTCCTGACAAGTCATCTTGAGGTGCAATCTTACAGCCCTAGCTGGTAGGTTTCTAGGTCGGGTTCGTCAAGTGTTAGTCTTCACTTACTAACTTTTTACTTAGGCTTCTAATCTATTACCCACTTAGTGGTGTCATTACGCTTTTTACCAACGTCGTTGCTGACCCACTAGCTCCAACCGCCAATACCGACATAGCGCTTATGGAAGTTGTTACTGGTCTATTCGGAAAGTTGGAGTTCTGTACATCTGGAAGCATGGCTTTTACAAAGACAGCTGAGCTTTCGCGTCTGGCTCGTAAAGCAATCAAAAAGGCGAAAAGGGAAGAAGGTAAACACTCTCACTTTTGGTAAACTTGTGTGGAACCTCGTTGACATGCTTAATCACTTCAGTACTTGAGCACAAGGCAGGCACCGTGCCTAGCAAAGAGCAATCACACCGGCGAGCATCCGTCGAGACTACACAGTCAGGGAATCCGCCGTCCTTGGTTGATACAAGTAGCTCGGGCACGATACTTGATCTCCACCGAACACTTGAAGAAGCCGCGCCTCCATCCCGTGACACCAACTGGATGGACTGTCCTGATTGGCAGGACCTGAACATGGGCACTATCCGAGCCGAATCAGTGAACGGCGCTAGCTTTGACATGAACCTGGAATCGAGTATGCAGCTGGAACATGGTTTCCAGGCTAATGGTACGTCTTCTTGGCCAGGCACTTGGAATATGGATTTATTGGTTTGAATATGGGGTACGGATATTATGGCGTTTGGTGGGGGGCCTGTATATTCCTGCCTAGATTATAGGACTTTTGATGTCCATATATGGCATCTATTGCCTTATATTTACAAGTTTGTTTATGATGAATATTCAAATCGTGCACATCGAGATACCTCCGGCGATGGATATACACAGCCTCACTTCAAGTACCGTAGACACAGCCCGAAATTAGGGCCCTTCAATGAGGCCACCCTTGATATAAGGTGTTAATATGGGACCTTGACGCGGGCCCTTGAAATTGGACCTTGAAACCGGGGCCCGTTTGGATGCCTTTTTTGGAGCCTGAATCTTGACCCAAAAGATGTGATACCGCGCCGATACACGAAACGCAACACCAAGAGTATGTTTACGGGTGCGCGTTCACAATCTTGGACCATTGCCGAATGCAACAAAAAAAAAATACCCCGGTATCGGAATCCCAAAGCGGTCAACTCCGAAACACCGGGGAGGTTTTTTTTCTCGGGTAGAGTGTATGCTAGGCCTGAAGTATCTAGTCATGTGCGGGGGAGATGCCACGGGGAAACCCCTCCACAGAACCCTTCACGGAGGGCGTTGCGGGTGAGAAGAGAGAAGAGCTGGTTTGTCCGGAGCTTCAATATCCGGAGTTCAATATCCGAACTTCGATCTATGGATATCTCCTTTGGGAACTGCCCGCCTCGGAATGGGCTGAATCACGCGTGTTCGGGGGCGTGTACCTGGGAATGAACGCCTGACCAAGCCCAGCTGTAGATCTTATAGATCCTGGGTTGTGGTACATATGTAGGTACACAGCTCTTTCATCAGACTCCAATTCATCAGACTCCAATTCATCAGACTCCAGTTTTCAGTTCTCCAAATCTCACCATGTCTTCTCCAATCGAAGTTCCTGTCATCATTATCGGAGGTGGTGGCTGCGGCCTCACTCTCTCTTCAATTCTTTCCGACTTTAATGTCGAACACATGCTTTTCGAGCGCCATGCGGGGACGTCGCTGCTACCCAAGGCGCATTACCTGAACCAGCGGTCCATGGAAGTGCTGCGACAGCATCACATGGAAGAGGAGATCCTTGCAAAAGGGTCGCCGCTGAGGAATATCAGCCAGGTGGCATGGCAGTCTTCTCTAGGGGGAGACGGACCCTTGGACGGCAAGGTTATTCATAAGTTTACGAGCTTCGGAGGTGATGATGGGAGTGAAAAGGCGGAGATGTATAGGTATGCTTGTCTTTTACTGGAGCTCCCAAAGAAGGATTCAAAAATCATACCGACAGCGTCTGACTTTACTTCACATCAGACGCGATGCTCCCCTCCGGTCTGCAAATCTGCCTCAGGTCCGATTGGAGCCCATCCTCAAGAAGATCGCCGAGACACGCAATCCCGGGAAAGTGCTTTTCAGCCACACAGTCGTAGACTTTGTGGACGAGGGTGACTCCGTGCTCGTAACCGTCGAAGCTGACGGTAAACAAACTCAATATCGCGCCCAATTTCTTGTCGGCGCCGACGGCGGGAAGCTCGTCAATGGCAAGATTGGGGCCGTATTGGAGGGGCCGTCGGGGATCGCGGATATGGTCTCAACGCATTTCAGTGCCGATTTGTCCGAGTACTGGGATGATCGTTACTTTGCCTGCCACTTTATTAATGGCTCCGGTGGCACTGTGCTCGAGAGCGGCGCGATCGTACCTATGGGCCCCACGTGGGGAAGGCATTCCGAAGAATGGACGGTTCATTTTGGGTTCAGCATGGACGACGAAAAGCGCCATGATGAATCCGCCCTCCTACCGCGGATCCGCGAGCTCCTGAAAATCCCTGACTTGAAGATGGAGGTGCATAAAATCAGTCATTGGGTGATTGAACGCGTCCTTGCGAACAAGTATCAAGAAGGACGAGTCTTCATTGCTGGAGACGCCGCACATCGCCATCCGCCTACGACTGGCTTGGGTTTGAACACGGCGATTGAAGATGCGAATGTAAGTCTAGCTGGATTCTTGTGGCACGTGGAAACGCTAATAGGGATATCCAGAACCTCGGATGGAAGTTGGCTGCAGTGACCAAAGGATTTGCGGACAAAAGTTTGTTAGACACGTACGACACCGAAAGGAGAACAGCAGGAAAACGGAATTGCGACTGGGGTCTTTTCACCTTTGCAAACACAGTCGTAATCAATGCCGCCGTTGGCCTCGTCCAAGGTCAAACAGAGGCTAACAAGCTACGCTTCCAAGCCCTCTTCGAGGATTCTGATACGGGAAGGACCTTCCGTGCGCAGGTAGCCAGAATCATTGACTCGCAGGTGGTCGAATTCAGCGCTCATGACTTGGAGCTCGGGTGTACGTGTACATGACGGTGTTTCTAAGCTCCTGTACTGACGCTTTGGATGCACAGTTAGGTATTACTCTAAAGCAACCATTCCCGACGGAACCGATGCGCCAGAAATCGACCCACTCGGCCAGATCTACACTCCCACTACTCGGCCTGGGCACCGGCTACCTCACGCATGGATCAATCACAGCGGGAAGGAGATCTCCACCCACGACCTGATCGCCCTGGACTCTACCTTCCTTGTCATTACAGACGATAGCAGCAGCGGGCAGGAATGGGTAGAGGCAGCAGAAAAAGCAGCAAAGGAATTCGGCATCAAGATATCCACAGCTGCAATTAGCAGCGGAAATCTAAGAGGGAAGTTGAGGGATCGGGATGAGAGGTGGGAGAAGCTCAAAGGTATAAAGCAAGGAGGGGCCATCTTGGTGAGACCTGACAATTTCGTCGCCGCGAGATGGATTACGCCGAGTAAAGAACCTGGCAAAGAGCTTGGGACGGCCATAGCTACATTGCTAGGCAAATCGGCCGACTCTCTTGGGAGAGTGGATTCCCATTCGAACCCCACTGCAGAGGTTGTAGTGCAGTAGCTTTGTAAATATCGATATTGCGGTGATTGAATAAAATTGATCCTGTTCGAAGAACTGTAATTCTGAGGTCCAGCATTCGTACGCGCCACTGCATCTCATTGGGTATCCGGATGTCCCCTAAGATATACTATTGGTATTATTGATACAGTCAAACCTGGGTAATAAAGAACGTGGCGTTTTACGGGTTTTGAATTCGTTATAAAGAGGATTCATTGTATAAAATTTTCACGTGATTTTTATGTACATAGTTGACCTAGAGCTCTGGGCGTATCTTATACCCTGGAGCCTCCAAAATAAGCCCTTAAGCTCGGCCCCCTGGTTTCTGGCCGCCCTAGTTCCTGGCCACCTCCCGAAATAGAATTGATTGTAGAAAACATCTAATTACACAACAACCAAAGCTACAATTGCTATTCGGTGTACATATCTTGATGTTCTAGTGCTGCATTCACCGCTGCTACTTTTCGGGCGTCCTATAGAGGCTTCTTGGTACCTCTCTCTACTTTAATACGCTTAGATTTCTCCACAGCAGCTTGTATACTCTCTATTTGTGCAAAGCGCGTATTTAGGTTAATAGCTACCCTCTTGCGCAGCCTTTAAGGCTCTAGGACCTTTAGTTAAGCCTTTTACTGTTGGATAATTATATTCTGCTTTGCCTAGGTAATATTTACACGTTTAATCGCCCGCCCTGCTTTTTGTAAAACTACCTATATATTTTAGTCTAAAATCTACTGCTTTTAAAGCATCTATAATAGCTAGTACGTGCTAGATTATAGTAGTAAATAAAGTACTACTTTTTAACTACTACTAAATTATTAAGAATTATAAGCGTAGTAATTTAGGACTAGTATTTTAACTTTAGGGGGTAAGAGACACAATAAATTAAGAGGTTTTAGTATATAGAAGGAATATAGTAGTAGAGATACAAGCTAGATACTCTCTTATTTATATAACTATAAAAATTTAATACTAATATAACTTTTATAGCTATTTAGTATAAGAATTTATACTTAGTTACCCTATTATATTTTAGAAAGGAATATATTCTATAACTAGCTAATTATAATCTAGTTTAACGTCTAGCTATTCTTTAACGTTATATATACTTAATCCGGTGTATCTTCTTTAAACTAACTTAATTAGGGCTCTTTACCCTTAATATAATAAGGGGGCGCGTGTTATAAACGCATAGAATTCTATACAACCTGTAGTCTATCGGCTTAAGGGCTAACCTTGAAACGGATTCGTACAAGCCTGTATCGAGACTAGGGGAAGGCGTCCTCTAGAATAGGTATAGAGCGTCTAGGTTAATTCGGGGTAGGTCGGTTATAAGGTCACGGGGTAGTCTAGCTTATTACTAGGTATAATCTATATTGTAAAGCTAGGCCGTACTATCTAAGTAACTACTTAATAGTAGAATAATATTAAACCAAGTTTAATTAAAGATAATAAAAGAAGCGCTATTTAATATTAAAAATAATAAAATAGTATAAAACTAAAGAATAAGAGTACTTTACTTAACTCTAGGGTTAAGAAAGTAAGAACAAGTTAAGTATAAAGAACTAGGAAATAATAAAAGACCTATCTTCCTTAAGTATTCTAAGTTCTTTACTCCTTAATTAGTATAATTAGTGCCTTAGTGCCGCCAAGCCACTAAGTATACTAATCGCGCTTAGTGTAATTAGTATCTTGGCCTTACTAAGCTATTAAGTATACTAATTATATTATATAACCTATATAATAACCTCTATTATTTTATAGTCCCTTAGGCCCTTCTAGTAAAGCCTTTACTAGTTACCTCTTAGACTAATTCTATAAGAGCCGGTTTAGATATTTTATTATTTATTTAACTATTATATTCTTCTAATTCTAGTTAGCCGTAATACTTACTTCCCTTTTAAGGCTTTTAGCTTAAAAGTTATTCTAGTCCGCGCTAAAAGAATATATAATTCTATAGTGCCTTACTATTATATTATAAAGCCCTTTTAACTTTCCTTAATATATTTAACCCTTTACTATTTAGTATTTATTATTACCGCTAAGGCTGTAACCTTTATAACTATAGATTTCTAATATCTTTTCCTTATATAAATTACGCTAAGAAGAATCGTTCTTATATACTAAATATACCCTTTAGCTATTATTCTAAATATATTACTTATAGAGTAAAATACAGCCTAGTTATTAAAGAGGCTAAATTTAAGCGGGTTTAGTAGGTAAAAAATTATTTTCTAAAAGAGATTATTTAACTTCGGATTACTACTACTACTAAGGAGCGTTGTCTCCGCAAGTAGATTGCTCGCCTTAACACTTAAAAGCGTAATCTCTTTGCTTATAAGCTCTTCGGGATTAAAGCTTAGGAATAAGTAAAGCAGGCCAAGGAAAGCGCCTAGCTCTTAAGTTATTAGAGCGCAAAGCTTTAAAACGTTTATCTAGAGTTTTTAAGGCTTCTTTTTTATTAAGTATTTTATCTACGTATATCTCTTTTCTTTTAGTAGTTTTACTATCTTAAGGTTCTTTTTATTATATACTAGGTATAAGCCTACCTTCTTATTACTTCTTTATTATTCTAAATAATTATAGGTCGGCTAATTCCTTTACTAATATAAATTAGGTAACCCTTAAGACCCCTGCCTAGAATTTAGCAATTCTAGGTTTCTTCTCTAGAACTAGTTAACTAGCTATTAGTAGTTCTTAAGGTTTTTAATTAGTTTCTATAAACTCTCTGTTAGTGCGTACCCCTTTTATTTAACTAGGTACTTCTACTAACTATTAATTCTTTATATATCTAGTATTTTGTCTACTTTATATTTCTCTTTTTCTTCTAGTTTAATCTTTTCTTTTATTGGTTTAGCGTCCGCTAGTGCTAGTTTAAGAAGTAATACGTAGAATACTAGGTATACCTTTTTTATAAAATCTAGTAGTTTTAGTTTATAATTAACTAGTTCTATACTTTTAATAACTTTAAAAAGTTTAATT
>KV745121.1:0-41285 GCA_001692735.1 Lepidopterella palustris CBS 459.81 | reverse complement strand
AAAGTGGTTGTGTTGAAAACTAGCAGTGTATGTGCAGAGTGTAGATTTGAAGGGTGGCCAGGAACTAGGGCGGCCAGAAACCAGGGGGCCGAGCTTAATGTACAAAATGCCAAGCCAAGCCAAGCCAAGCCAAGCCATACAGTTCCGATTATGTTCATCAGCAATCCTGCAATTGTTTCTGCGGTCCCAATAACCGAATCCCAGGAATATTTTTGGAGTAACTGAAGCTGTGAAATCCTCCGAAAAAGACTTTCGCTCCAGCCGGCTGCTACCATCGGGCCTACTCCCATAATCCGAAAGATCAAGGTCTTGCAGCCTAAGCCTTGGCTTTTTCCGTGGCTGGAGCCGCTCCACCCTACACGGCCGTTAGCATGAAGGAGGAGAGATTAATAGCTAGGTCTAGCTCACCGTTGAGGGCAGCCCAAGGAATAATGTATGAACGTCAGCTTCTGGTCGGCAACAATAATGGAGGGTAGTAATGGTAAAGTGTTCAGTGATAGAGAGTCAACGAAAAGAAACTGGCCGCTGGATGTTGCTGGAGGAATTGAGCATGAAGGGCCAAGTGCAGTCTGGGATGAAGGGGTGTAACCGGAAATTTGTGAGAAGGATTTCGATATGCTATAAACGAGAGAAAACAAACCTTTGAAGTAATCTGGAATGTGTTAGTAATTACGCCGGGTTTTCGGAAATTAATATTATAAACTAACCGTAGATCATCCACTGGAGGCCTGTGAGAGTACCAATCATAACAATACGGACAGGTAGACCATTCCAGAGACCTCCGAAACCGATATCTTTGTATATGCGTCCCATGGCAGCACCAAAGGCCTCGCCGGGTTGACGAGTAGCGTTCAATTTGGAAACCATAACATCAGCTGGATGGCTGACGACGGCACAAAGAATACCAGCAATGTAACCACCAGTGAAAGATACTCCGATTTGCGCTGCCTTTCCGTAGTCGCTCTTTGATCCAGGGAGGGACTGATAGATCATTTCGACAACGGTTTCGAAGGAGGCAAACTGGAGCAATGTAAGCATTGATACATTTAATCGGCATCGAGTGGCTTGACCGACCTTCATCATGGTATATGGGATCTGGCGGCCCCAAAGGGGATACAAGCCTTTGTATAATCTGACATTGTAAGTTAATTCTTCACTGCACGAGATGACAGTATATACTCACCCCGCAAACCCTTCTTTACCGGTAATTTTAGAGAGCCCGTCTAAGGTTCCCTTGGCAAATGGAGGGATTGTTGTTTGCATACGGACTTTGACGGCTTCAAAAGGGCAAAGGGCAATATCGGCGATAAACTCAGCTGATGCACTGGCAGTGAGATACAAGGTTGTCTTGTATTTATAGGCGTTCTGCTCTCCAACGAGATCCGCGTAAAACTTCTTGAAGAACTCGTAACCACCATATTTGAATGCACCTTGAGCCTAAATATAATTAACATTAATTAGTTGAGGGTGTCCATCTGATAATATCTTACGGAGTAACCCCAGAACTGTTAATGATGTATCAGTTATTAATTCTAGTCTTCAGCTTTTCTGTACTCACTGTGGGCCCCCAGCCAGTGTAGATACCTCGGAAGCCTTCAGCGCGGCCAATCTTTCCCCAGGCCTCAAAGTTGCCCTTGTACATCTTGGAGTCGACTTGACGACGGCATTTGACTAAGTCCAAGGGAGTTACGGCGGTATGTGTAAGGCCCTATTCTCATGAGTGTGGCATTCAAGTGGAATGCATAGAATGTGCTCACGCAAGCCAAAAGTCCACCAAAAATACACGCCGTGTAGTATTTCATTGAGTACATCTCAATGTTTCCAGTCTTTGCTTGCATTTTGGCACTGCTCTTCTCAAACTCTTTGGTTGCAGCATCGCTGAGATGGGCAGCTTTGTTCTTCACATCATCAACAGCGCTCCAGACAGGGTAAAGGTCAGAACGAGCGAGGTATTTTGATCGTGGTTTTGGTTCTGCTTCGACTTTTCGAGGAGTCAGTGGCGACGAGGTGGAGAAGACCTCACGAAGAATCTTCTGCGCTGGAAATAGAGTTGGCATTATGGACACTAGAATAGCTGTCAGACTTTTGATAGAGCTTATCAAAGGGAGTTTAGTGAACATGAACGTGCTATACACAGTCCTGGGAGCTCTGCCACAATGGACTTGTCCTAAAGAAGGGATATGCGTTTCTTTGGCTTGCAAGGCCTGTCTTGTTTGACGTATCTCTCCAGAGATGAGATGGTGGAAGTGTTAGTCTTGATGTTACAGAGTTGAAATCATGGATTGGGGGTTCCTTTGAACTTGCGCACAGACCCTTGTATAACGTCATTCAATGTCTTGGCATAAGACTTTAGTATGGAGTGAATGAATGGCGCCCTTAAGCGAGCATCTTCACTGTTTCTCACGATGAGCTTGTCTGCTCAGTCTCTTCGCAGAACTTCGAATTGCGAACTAGGACCATATTCAGGATTGCGAAAACTATTTCCTTCTGAAGATTATCACATTTTACATGTTAAAGTTTTTGTGAATCAGCTTCAAAATAGGATGATCTTGCGGCCCGTATTTCTGTAGAAACTGTCCTACGCTCCCATTGAAAAGGAGCACATTCAATCTCTCAGCACAGGCTCATCATTCCTCCCTTCCTCTGCAGTTGCACTCTGTGCTTTACTTTGATCTGCGTGCTTGGCCGGATCGAAAACGTAAATTGGAAATTCCAGAAAGATAGTCCTTTTCAAGAACATGGGCGTCTTCTCATAAATCTGCGGTGGGAAGGGAATGAGTATACTTGTGCGTCGCAAGTACGTGGCATAGGCGTCCCAGTTAATTCCCTTTTCATATCGCTTTTTGGCGCCGGGCCGCTCTTGCAAGGGCAGCCCGGACACAAACATAAGTAAGATTGTCAAGAAAAATGGGCCAACGATTGAGGCGTAGAGTGCGGAATATGCACCACCGTGGACGTAGCCGTATGCTGCTGGCGATACGGCTATCATAAAGATGGCTGCTAACATTAGCGAGGTATGGGGCAAATATGACTGATCGGGTGATGCATACAAAATTGTATGATGATCTCTCCAAAGTAATTCGGATGGCGGGTCCAATTGAAGAATCCGACATCACATATCGAGCCGTCACTTCCGTGTGCAGTGCGGAATCGGTATTTTTGGATGTCTGATACGCATTCCATGATGAATCCGATGGTAAAGAGAATCACGCCTGCAATGTCTCTTCCGGTGCCGAAGCTTGGTTGATTAAATTGGGTAATGTTTGGGGAGTTTAGGATTGTGACGGTTAGTGATACAATCCACACCCAGAGCATTTGGCTGCTGCAGTCAGTTCTGGGTCTCAACTCTCATTCTATGAAGTGAACGTGACTTACAACACCCAAAAGCCCAGGAATGGGAAGAATTTGTCGCGTTTATCATCGAATCTATCATCTTTTCCAGTCTTCAAAATCCGAAAGAGAAGGAAGCCAGATAGTCGGGCTCCCCAGACCATAATAAATATCGATACGACAATATTACGCGCATTCCCGTGATTACCGCTGAAGGCAAGAGTGATGATTGCGAGTATTACAAAATTGGTTCCACCAGCAAAATCGGTGAGTTTATCAAATTTGAAAGTAAATGCTATGGAAAAAAAGAAGAGCTGATATGCGATAGTGATGAGAAGAGTGATGGAGAGATAATAGCCGTCGAGGACGTGAACGACTCCCATGCTTGCAGAGGAAGGCAGGAATATCTTGTGATTAATCTAAAACTGGAGAAGACATGTTTGAACGGTTATATCAATACCAAGTAGTCGGTCCTATTTTAGGCAGACGCCCAGCCGTTAGAAGTTTGGTTCCAAACGTTTACGGCCTCTATGTACGAAGAAGGTGGCTATTGTTTATTGATGATGCATAACATCGCGAAAGGGGACTGCCAAGCGATCTGTGGTGATAGCATTAAGGACCACGATCTTAAATCAAATGCGCCTAGCAAAAAAAAAAAAAAAAAAAAAAAAAAAATTGGTTAATTACTAGAGCATATTCACAATGGGTCTGGCACCCGGGCTCAGTTGAACAAAAATGGCACTCCGCCAAGACAAATTGCTTTAGTTGTTACCCTAAATACTCAACCGCGCATAGAGAAATTAATCGTATATTAGAGAATGAAGTTCTTAGAATTACCTATAGGATTAATCTTAATTAGTCCCAATGCTACGCCGGTGGCAAAATTCTACTGTATGCTGTTGTTTTGGAGTGTCGGGCCTGGCACCGGAAGAGGGGGTTCATCCGGCCATCATGAAACGCGGCTCGTCTTGTGTTCAGCCATCTGCAACACGATGCGTCCCAGCCTCCCCTTCATAGCGCCTGACCAGACCTACGTGAGACTGCCTATCAACAAACCTTTCCATTTCGACCTCTCGTATCGGAGCCGAGGACAGGCAGTCAACATTGTGGCCACGCAACAGGGCCTTCAGGCAGTTACAGCCTGCAGCCATGTATATCCCTTTGAATTACGGGAGAACTAGCCGCGTGGTCATGGAAACTGGAGAGAAACAACGTTATTTAGCAGTCGGCTCCTCGCTTTAGTTGTCTCTGGTTGGTTTTGGGTCTTGTCAGGATCTTTCCGCTCTTTACTGTCCTTTGCAAGCTACATTCCTTTCTCTTTTCATTTCTTGAGAACCATTCTGCCGTGCAGTCTTTCTTTCTGCATGTCTATGAAATACCGTCTTTTTGATACAGCTGGCCTGCTTTGAGTAATAGTCATAGCTTTGATCGGGCAAGGCTCGGCTTTATTTTCAACCCCAATTCAAACCTGTGATTTGATCGCCTCCCCAGCATGAAGAGAATAAAGTCCAGCTGGAAACTTATCTTACTAGCTGCTCTAGAGCTGCTTTCAATCCCGACTGTACGACTGCAATTTCCAGTTTTATGACATTCAATTAATAATAATCCTTCCAGGTAGCTGCTTACGATGCTGCGCAACAAGGCTACAAAGGCCAACAGGACGGCTACAATCAAGGGAAACAGCAAGGCTATGATCAACAACATAAGAGCGAAGGAGGTTACGACGGGTCGAAGGGCTATGGCAAAAACAACACCGATTCTGCGATTACCCTCGACAAAACTCTTACCATTGCAGAGATCAGCGTGCAGTAAGTTGAGCCGAAGTCTTGTACTTATAATCGAAGCATTCTAACCTCCTCAAGGGCGCAGACTGTCACAATAACGGAATCTAAGACCATGACTGAAGCTACCACGGTATGAATAGTGCACTCTGCTTGGACACAGAGCTCTGACTGACAACTCTAGGTTACGGTATCTGAAATTGAACAGCAGATGGTAGGCTTTTTCTGGTGCACATTTGGAAAGCTTCCTGCTCATAATGCTCCCAGGTCACGGTCGATCAAACTGTAACGATGACAGCCACCGTTACAACTATGGAAATCTTCACAACAAAAGCATTCCAGCTTATGACAACTACTGACCATCAAGTTGTGACAATCACGGAGAGCGTAAGCCATGTGCTGTCTCCCTTTCACCTTTACAGACTCTAATTCCTGTTTCAGGTCTGCGCAAGCTCTGCCGCCCCTTTTGCTCTCATGTCCACCATGGAGACCTCAGCTGCCGCAGCAGCAGTAACTACCCCAGCCGTCGTTCAGTCCAGTTCAGCCGCAGCGGCAGCCAGTTCAGTCATCGTCGAATCCGCACTGCTTTCAACCCCTTCGGTTCGGGTTGTCCCTCCACCCAGCACCGTCGCGGCAGACAATAGCATGTGCACATGCGCCTGTCTATGTGCTGCAGGAGGCTTCGCAGGAACACCAAATCAAGCCGCACCCTTCCAGCTGGGGACGTATTCTACCATGACTCTGCCACCAATGTCGACGATGGTGACCCAGATTTCCTCCATGTCTGTTGGTGCCTCGGCAGCAGCTGTATCTTCTGCAGCGATGTCATCGGTTATGTCGAGTGCCATGCCATCGGTCATGACTAGTGCGAAGGCCTCTGCAGCCGCAATGTCATCTGCCGTAGCAACGCCTTCGGCTGCGGCCGTTGCATCATCTTCAAGCAGTTTCATGATGTCCGCTGCAATGTCTTCAATGCCACCAAGTTCAATGATCCCCGCAGTATCCTCCGCTATGTCTTCAGCCGCCGCAAGCCCAGCAGTATCAAGTGCAGCAGTTGCACTTTCAAAGTCGGCTGGCTCGTCAGGCGGCGGGGGTAACGCGCTGCCGTTCGATATCAGCACGATACTACTGCAGACAGCAGTGACGGTGAAGCTCGGAAAACGCGCACCCCAACCAACAGGGTCGTAAAAGGTAATAAGGAGACACTGGCGGTCGAACATGGCGTTTGCGGGCTCTTCCAATTCTTTAGGTACCATTAATACCCGTATTGCTTGAAACAAAGCTTTTGTAGTTTAGTTTTCTATTTGTACAGCTACGTTTGAAGTGGACACAGTGTTCTCTTGGTCCTCCGCAATCTTGGAGTCTTTACCGATATCAGTGCCAGTGCCTTTTTGAGACTCGAACCGTGCTCGCTTTTCCTGCCTCTGGAGATCACTTTTCGAGGGGGGTTTCGGAGACTCTTTCTCACCTCCGTCGTTGCCGTTCGTAGTAATTGCGCTTGCTTTGCGTTTCTTTTGCGCTTCCGCTTTCCCCTGTGCTCCTTTATTCGGTGTCGCCATTGGCTTCTCCCCGCCGTACACGACGTCTACAACCCCCCGATAGCTCGTGCGCTTCAGCTGTGCGGTGACAACCACGCTTCTGGCCTCCTTGCAAATTGCCTCCTTGCCCCGCTCCTGCCCTAATCCCCACACCGACGCCAGATTTATAACGTCCGCCGGAGCTCTGCATCCCAGTGCAATTTTTGCCTCGCTGCTTATGACCAGTCCCCGTCCTCTAGTCGCGCGTATCAACTGAGTCACATTACCGATCAGATTCCGCCGCGCCGAGCTATCTACCGCTAATATTCCCGGCGAGTAGCATATCTCGAACCTGACCCCGCGGGCAATGGCTTGGGAGAGCATTTTGAATTTGAAATGGGCAGCTAAGCGTTGCGTCAAGTCGATGGATATGATTTCGCAGTCCAGCGTCTCACAGGCTTGCTTTAGCGTCTTCTCATCTGTAGGGCGGATCGCGAGGATGTCGTAGGCGGCAGCGATCTGGGCGATGCGGTGGTTTTGTGATGTGTCGGCGAGGATGAGGGTGCATCTTCGAAGCAGGCAGAGTGAATTTGGCGTGTGAAAGGGGAGAGAAGCGGGGATCGGGCAACTCTAAGGTTTGTGGTGACGATGGTTAGCTATGTTTGAGGACCTGTGTGGATTGATCCCAAGACTGGGTAGATCTACGGGCTGTTGGTTCTTACTATTTCAGCTGGCAGCTTCCCCGACAGCGTATGTGTGAGTGCGACTACATCGTATCCTACTACAGAGCTTCAGGCACAGTCGAACAGGCCTGGGTGCGAAGGAGCTTACATTCATCGAGAAAGGCAATCGTACGTTGCAGCTCTCGGTCGTTTGGACTCCAAGGGACGTTGAGATCGTAGAACATTCTTGCCAAAGAAAGTTGTGTGGAGGTGCAAGGTGTAAAGATGAAGAGTATTCGCAGGACACGTGAGTTGGGATTTTGTTTTGTATGTGTCTTGCTGTTCGAGAATTGTGTTCTGCCTCTTGAATTTCGCGGTGGATAGCTCAATCACGTGCTTGGGTCCGCGCTGAATTCACCCTGCACAAAAGGAACCACGATCCGAAACCCGCACCACGGTCCAGCTCCAAATCCGGGCGCAGTCGCTGCCCCCCCACTACGACCAACACGATCAAGAGGGCAAAGGCCAAAAGTTAACGCGCGCATTCGACTTGCTGCCTTGTTCACGCTTCTCATTGCTCTGCTTATAGCCTTGGTCATCTTCGAGGTGCTTCCCAGTCCTCTCTGCGTCAAGCCATCTTCCAACATCAACACCGCCGCATCTAACCACACCGATATCCAGTCGTCAGACCCTGCAACTGAACGAACAACCTTTCCCCTTGAGAATCTAGGCACAGCTACCAGCATGGCGCGCGTCTATGCCGATGTCAACGCCAATATGCCGCGGGCATACTGGGATTACGATAGCGTTAACATTTCATGGGGCGTTTTGGAGAACTACGAAGTTGTACGGAAGATCGGTATGTTCAACCCTTCAACCCCCGTCCTCTTCATATCACCTGTGGACATGTCGCTGATGGTGTTGTACAGGACGCGGCAAGTACTCGGAAGTCTTCGAAGGCATAAACATTGTCAACTACCAGAAATGCGTCATCAAAGTCCTAAAGCCAGTCAAGAAGAAGAAGATAAAAAGGGAGATCAAAATCCTGCAGAATCTCTCCGGGGGACCCAATATCGTCGCCCTGCTAGACGTGGTGCGCGATAATCAGGTTAGTCCTTCCTCATTCAAGCTCAGTCTGACTAGTCCTGATGTGTCTTTATCGTGGAAACAGAGTAAAACACCTTCCTTAATATTCGAATACGTCAATAACACCGACTTCCGGAGCTTATATCCCAAGTTTGTTGATTATGATGTACGGTACTATATTTTTGAGCTGCTCAAGGCTCTGGACTTTTGTCATAGCAAAGGGATCATGCACCGGGATGTTAAACCGCATAATGTCATGATAGATCACGAGAAGCGGAAGGTGATGCTTTCCTCCGTAAAAACCCTGCGTTTCCATGCTGACAGACTCATAGTTGAGGCTGATTGACTGGGGCCTTGCCGAGTTCTACCATGCTGGCACAGAGTACAACGTCCGAGTGGCTTCAAGGTACTTCAAGGGGCCAGAGCTGCTTGTGGATTTTCAAGAATATGACTATTCCCTCGACATGTGGTCACTTGGAGCCATGTTCGCTTCCATGATCTTTAGGAAAGAACCCTTTTTCCACGGTAATAGCAACTCGGACCAGCTTGTTAAGATTGCCAAGGTGCTTGGCACGGAAGACCTCTTCGACTATCTTGACAAGTATGATATTGAGCTTGACGCCCAGTACGACGACATTCTCGGAAGATTTCCAAAGAAGAGCTGGCATTCTTTCATCAATGCAGAGAATCAGAGATTCGTCAGCAATGATGCCATTGACTTCCTCGATAAGCTCTTAAGATATGATCATCAGGTACGGCATTGACATTTGTGGATAATAAGCACTCGTGCTAATTGATGGTAGGAACGCTTAACAGCAAAGGAGGCGATGGCGCATCCGTACTTTGCCCCTGTCCGCCAAGCAGCCATACAAAACCACAATGCTGCCGGCTCGTCACACTCATGACCGATGTTCCCGCTCATCTTTCAACATTTTTGAATCTGTATACACGGCACAAGTTCTCTAACTCTCTCAGTCACGAGCAGATTCTGCGCAGTCTAGGCTAAAGTTCGCATGGCTTGATGATACAATCAATGCTCCTGGATCATGTCGCCAGGCCACTCCCACCCTCTTGCTTTAGCAATACTCTGCACATAACTTTGTTCGAGCCCTCCGATCCACTGGTAAAAACGCAACATTGGAGAGGTCCGAAAGGCTGTGGCTGACGCCGCCCGAAGACCCAATTTTTTTGGAAGGCATTTCATCACCATCACCATTGCAGAGGGCACCACGCAGCCGTGTTGAAGAGGGAGCCACATGCTCCGCTTCTTTATTCGATTTAATCCTTTGGCGGTGGAGCTCGTAGGATGCCGCTTGGGGAAATGAGGGCGGCTTTCTCTTGGAGTGATTCTTTTTTCAGCATCGGTGGTGGCGTTTTGTGTCCCTTTACGTAGATATCCAAAAGAGAGTAATGTCTTCGATGTGGTGGGCTTAATTGCTGTGGTAATACTGTGTCGTGGTGAACAAGTGAATGATTGATCACAGCCTTTAATCTTCGAGTGCGTTTTCATGGCCTTCCGTCAAAGTCTTGGCAAAGTCCGCTGACTCACAAGCTGCATGGCTGCAACTGAACTTCGACTCACAGCATTCGAATGCATGCTTAAATTATTCCCCCGCCGAGTGCTTCGTCTGCGCTCACCCAACTTTCTACCAATTTCTCGACCGCGCTCACAACCAATTGCAAACATGGCGCTCAATTCTGCCAGCCACAACACTCGTACGTTCAAAACCTCAACTTAGTCTATTTAAGGCCTTGTGCGGAATTAAGATGGGAGCACGACTGACTTGTGGGATATTATAGCGGGCAAGAAAACCGGGCCTGTGACAGGCCAGCCTCCCTCCCTCTCAGACGAAACGAAGGCTGAGCTCCTCAGCGCTGCAAACAGCGATGCGACGGGGCAGTCCGCGCCGGGTCGCGATGGCGGGGATAAGGGCACGGAGAAAAAGGTGAAGAGTGAGAAGGAGCTTGAGAAGGAGCGGAAGAAAGCAGAGAAGGATAAGAAGTTTCAAGAGAAGCAGGCGAAGCTAAAGAGTGAGGGGAAGAAGGCGGAGGCGGGGAAAGAGAAGAAGGAGAAGAAGGCGACGGGGAAGGCGGAGAAGGAGAAGGAGGTCCTTCCAGAATATTTGGAGGAGACGGTGAAGGGGGAGAAGAAGATTCTGAAGCCGTTGGATGATGTGTTTCATAAGGCTTATATACCGAAGGTGGTGGAGAGTGCCTGTGAGTTGGGATGGTCTGGGTGATAGAGGTCAAGAAGATGCGAGCTGACTTTTCGTTGTAGGGTATGATTGGTGGGAGAAAGAGGGATTCTTCAAGCCAGAGTTTGTCAATGGAGAAGTTAAGCCTGCGGGACACTTTGGTAAGTTGAAATGTTCAGCTTTACTAACTACCAACTGATCATTCTAGTTATACCAATCCCCCCACCAAACGTCACTGTAAAGCAATCTCCAATACCCCTCATTGACTCAATAACACTGTTACTAAAGATCCTTAGGGCGCCTTGCATTGTGGTCACGCGTTGGCCACTGCCATTCAAGACGTTCTCATTCGTACGAGATCCACCCCCTTTTTATTCTTAAGAATCATTGCTAACCTTAAAATTAGGATGGCATCGCATGAGAGGTTTCACAACTCTCTACCTCCCCGGCTGCGATCATGCTGGAATCTCTACACAGAGCGTCGTAGAAAAGATGTTATGGCGTGCCGAGAAAAAGACTCGGCATGATCTGGGGCGCGCAAAATTCGTGGAACGGACATTCGAATGGAAATCTGAATATCACGAGAAGATCAATCGTGCGCTTCGGCGGCTCGGAGGCTCGTTCGACTGGACTCGAGAAGCTTTCACCATGGATAAGAACTTATCAGCTGCGGTGACAGAAACTTTCGTCAGACTTCATGAGGAAGGCCTGATTTATCGGTCGAACCGCTTGGTAAATTGGTGTGTCGAGCTGAACACCGCACTGTCGAATCTTGAAGTCGATAATAAAGAGTTGGAAGGGCGGACGCTTCTGGACGTTCCGGGCTATGAGCGAAAGGTTGAGTTTGGTGTCTTGGTTCATTTCAAATACCCCATTGACGGTATGTTCAACCTCATCTAGCCACAACATAGTCCTCTACACCTTTCGGGCATGCGCTACCAGGATTCAACTCAATGAGTGCCTTCCATGTAGCGGGAATGCAGCTGACATTCGCCCCAGGCACCGACGAGACCATTGAAGTGGCCACCACGCGTGTGGAGACAATGCTCGGAGACACGGCGATAGCTGTCGCCCCTCAAGACCCCCGGTTCAAGCATTTAATTGGCAAGAATGCCAAGCATCCCTTCGTTGATAGACTTCTCCCAATCGTGGCCGACTCATATGTGGACCCTGAATTCGGTACTGGGGCTGTAAAAATAACGCCTGCTCATGACCCCAACGATTTTGCCATTGGTGAGAGACACAATCTTCCCTTTATTAACATCTTAACGGACAATGGTTTGATGAATCACAATACTGGGAAATTCGAAGGCCAGAAGCGTTTTGATGCTCGTTATACTGTTGTGGATGAGCTTACGAAGCTTGGGCTGTTTGTCAAGAAGGAGGATAATCCTATGAAGGTTCCCCTATGTTCAAAGAGCAGGGATGTCATAGAGCCTCTGATGAAGCCTCAATGGTGGATGAAGATGAAGGACATGGCAGAAGAAGCCGTCAAAGTTGTCAAGAATGGAGAAATCAAGATCCGGCCTGAAAATGCTGAGAAGACGTACTATCACTGGCTTAATAACATTAATGATTGGTGTCTTTCGAGGCAGTTGTGGTGGGGTCACCAGATACCAGCCTATTTCGTCCGCGTCGAGGGTGAGAATGGCGATCCCACCGACAATAGTCTATGGATTACCGGCAGGACAGCGGAAGAGGCTCAAAAGAAGGCGGATAAAAAGTTCGCTGGTAAGAAGTTCTCTCTCGAACGGGATCCGGACGTCCTCGATACCTGGTTTTCTTCGGGCCTGTGGCCATTCTCGACATTGGGTTGGCCCGAAAAGACGGCAGATTATGAAAAGTTGTTTCCAACATCCGTGTTAGAGACAGGATGGGATATCCTATTCTTTTGGGTAGCCCGCATGATAATGATGTCGCTTAAATTGACAGGCAAAATCCCGTTTTCAGAAGTTTATTGCCACTCCCTGATACGAGATAGCGAAGGCCGCAAAATGTCGAAGTCTCTTGGAAACGTTGTTGATCCTATCGATATCATGGAGGGTATCGAGCTCCAAGCATTGCACGATAAGCTCCGTTTAGGCAACTTGGATCCTAAGGAGCTCAAGACTGCCGAGAAATACCAAAAGACTGCATTCCCCACCGGCATACCGGAGTGTGGGTCAGATGCTCTTCGGATGGCTCTTCTTGGTTATACCACCGGGGGAGGGGACATCGCCTTTGATGTCAAAGTTATTCACGGGTATAGACGGTTCTGCAATAAAATCTACCAAGCAACAAAATTCGTACTCGGCAGAATCGGGGAGGACTTTACACCACGCTCAACAGCCACCAAGACGGGGAAGGAGTCTCTAAGTGAACGATGGATCCTACACAAACTGTCAATCGCCTCCAAAGACATCAACGACCGGCTAGCGGCACGGGAATTTTCCAATTCAACGCAAGTGGCGTACCGATACTTTTATGAGTCCGTCTGCGATACCTTTATCGAAAACTCAAAGGCCATCTTCGATTCAGGATCCGAGGAAGAAAAAATATCTGTTGCAAACACACTCTACACTGCTCTCGAAGGCGGACTCAAGATGATCCACATCTACATGCCTTATCTAACAGAAGAGCTCTGGTATGTTAAGACAATCTCCCTTAACTTTGCGTGATTCCTAACTGTCAGACAGGCAACGACTCCCGCGCCGCCCAGGCGACAAGACTCCCAGCATCACTGTAGCCGCGTTCCCAGAGTACGTTGAAGAGTTCGACGACCCGACCTCAGAGGCTGCATACGAGCTTGTCCTTGGCTGCTCGAAGGGTATCAGGTCGCTTATGGCCGAGTACATGATCAAAGACGACGGCAAGGCATTCGTGAAAGCACTCAACGACGTCTCACACAACACTGCAAAGGCGGAGGTCCAAGCCATCCGAGCTTTGGCCGGCAAGGGTATCAGCTCTGTCAAAGTACTCTCCAAGAATGACGCCACACCCACCGGCTGCGCCGTGTACAGCATCTCGTCCGTCGCGATCGTATTCCTTGAAGTCAAGGGCCGTGTGGACCTTGATGCCGAGATCGAGAAGGGGAAAGAGAAGATGAAGAGGGCGGCTGATGCGGCGGTGAAGCAGCGGAAGATTCTTGGCGCCCCGGACTTTGAAGAGAAGGTTAGTGGGGCTGTCCAGCAGGCTGAGAGGCAGAAGTTGGAGGATTTCTTGGTGGAGCAGAGAAACCGTGAATTGAGCATTCAGCAGTTTGAGCAGATGAAGTTGGAGTAGGGGATTATTGGGGGAGAAGTATGCGGGGTGGGCTTCGTGAGTGGGTGACTACGGTCTTGTTTCGGGGCCTTTTGAACTGAGGGAGATGTGCTGTTAACGGCTGATAGAGGAGACGAAACGTGTATTACAAATGGATGAAAAAGGTATACTCTGGCGCCTGTAGACTCTAGAGTCTGTTTGATACCTTTCTACACGTGGACCTCACCCGACCTAATCTAATGAGTGTAAAGCATCACTATAATAAGAAAAGCCCACACTTGTTCCAGAGGATCCCTGACATTGCTCAACTGAGGCCCTTCAGCACAGCCATCCCAAGCCTCCTTTACCGACTTTGTCCATCCCCATCCGACTCCTCAACCCCAACATGCCCATTACCCATACCCCCATACACCTCTCAACCATCTACATACTCTTCCCATCCATCTCTTTCAGCTTCAGCGCGTTGAGATCAACATCGTGGAATGTGCGAACCTGCCCAGCAACGCCATTATTACCATTCAATTTCACGAGGAGAGCGGAGAAGAGGAAACACTCACGTTAACGCCCCTGACATCACCGAACGCACTCGGGTCCGTCGACTGCGCGAAGCAGCTCGTGCCGCACGTGGGGCAGAAGTAGTGGGCTAGGCGTTTGGGGCCGAATGTGTATTCCTAGAGACGGGGGGAAGTGAGACGCACATCTCTCCAAGCAAATAGCACATATATGTACGCAGCAAGGGGTTTGGGGGTTACGATGTGGGGACGTGGCCAGTGATGCAAAAAAGGAGACTCACGGTCATATCCCCCTCGCCCTTGTCGAACCGAATCGAGCTGCCGGGGCAGAAAACGAAGAGGTACCCATTTCGGGTGCAGATGGAGCAGTTGCAGTGTACCACGGCCTGGGCGGGGTCGTCGAGGGGTGGGGAGACGGTGACGGTGAAAGATACGGCGCCGCAGTGGCAGCTGGCGGGATAAGTTTTTGAAGGGGTGGCCATGCTTGGAGTGGGAGATGGGAGGAGAGCTTGGAATTCTGGAACCGTAAAGGGTCGAGGTCTCCTGCACAAGTAATATCCTCTGTCGGGTTGTCTTCGATAAGAGGTGTTCCAGAGAGCAACGGTGCGCGTAATGGGGTGGTGATAAGACAGGATGGGATGGGATGGGGAGGGGAGAGGAGGGAGCAGTGGACTGAAGACACTGAAGCACAGAGAGGCGGCATCGATGAAAGATTTTATGTTGGGTGACTGTTCTCCTTTGCCCTTTTGGGCGTGCTGCAGTGTGAAAGAGGCTTGATAGTTGCCCCGCCGACTTCCGAGCTGTTTCTTGGACTGCAGACTCAGCTGAGGATCGTCCGCCCTTCTGTGAGGGGAACGGGGTATGCGCGGCTGTGATAGGTAGTTCGCGTCGACGTTTGGGTCGCCACGCATGCGCGAAGTCAGGTGAGTGGCTGAAAGGCGTCCTTTAGTACCCGACAGTGACCAGGTGTTGAGGGAATATCGAAAGGGTGGTGTATGAGTCACCGATAGTTATAAGGGCGAATAATAATTCATCGGGAAGTTTGTTTCTTAGAAAATTACTTTGAGTGGACTGCCCAGGTATGGATATGGAACTTTAGAATGCCTGTAAGGTGCAGGAGTTTCCTAATTACGGACATAATAGGACTCAATCCCCTACATAGCTTAGGGACCGTGTTGGGACTCCGGAGTCTTCCAGATCCAAAACTGATATGGAGCTTCAAGATTTCCTGAAATAGCAACCTTTCGTAACATCCATCTCCACCCCTACCGCAACCAATGGGTACTGTGCCTACCCCACCCGCCACAGCATCCAACATCACAGCTCATCAAAACGGGTCGTGGTCATGGAATGACGGCAAGTTTCCATGCCACGGCGGTCTGGCCGTATTGGAGCAGAGTGAGACTCTCGCAGTTGTGTGGATCTACTATTGTGAGGGTTGTCTAGATCGAGAGGGCGAAATGTGGACGTTATTGGTATCAGCCTTTGGTGAAACGATCTATCATTAGAGAGCTGCTGCTGCTTCTTCTGGTATCATTTCAAGCGTTTATAGTTTTTATATTGCGTCCCTTCTCCGCTTTTCAACGGCATTTCTCAGTGAGCTTTTGTCTCGAAGCCTTTTTGCGTTGCCACTTCGTAGAGAATCTGAGCTTCCTATCTGTGCAAGCAGAAGCGTCACAGCTTTTCTCGTTGGGTGACTGTCTTGACTGGTATCGCGAACATGTTCGGTTTTTGCATTACTTCGGAGCGAAGTGTGGCTCCGGTGAAGATAGAGCAGAGTGCGCGGCATTGTATTCAATACGTATCTCTCAACTCTCATGCTCTCAACGCACGGAGGCTGGTCTGTCGATGGTGATTGACGTGGAGTGACCGGAGATTTCAGAGACGTAGATTGTGCCTTAAGATCCCTCGTCAATTGCAATGGCGGGCAGGTGACTGACAGATATCTGAATGGTCTTAGAAGAGGCCCGGGGAATATCTTGTGAGGTTTGGTGCGGTTTTCGTGCTAGCGAGGAGCGATGAGGCGCGGAGGTGCACAATGGTAACGGAAGGGAAGAATCCGAAACGATGAGGGTCATAGGAAGCGCGTACGGGCGAAGATGAAGTAGCTACGGAGACGAGCCTACTAAGTATTAAAAGGTAGCCATCGGTATGCATACCGTGACAGTTACAAGCCATCTTCCAACCAGGGTCCCCTATCAAAAATCAATACCGATTTGTAGGGTGGGTTGAGAAATAGACAGCACTGGACCGAAATGATATAGGGAGAGAAGTATAACCTTCTCGCATAACTTCCACCCTCCAGGACTGTGCATGCCTGTATAAATCGAAGACTTGTTCCGCCTCCTTAGATCAGTGGCCTTCACGGTGTCGGATGGCTTTGCTGGTCAGGTATATGTCTATGCGGCTCGCTCCCACGAGGCTGAATGCATTCCGGCGAATGATTGACCGATTGCTACAGGAAGCCGATATATTTCGCCCAATGAAATATGAGTCACATGCCAAAGGAAGTCGTGCACTGCCTTCGCACTTAGTGCCTTGGGTGTGCGCAAAGCATTTACGTCCCCAGCATGACCGTAAAGCATTTGAGGCATGTTGCAGCCTTACCAGCCAATCAATCAGCGAGTCAATTGCCTTCGAATGGTGAAACCAAAATTATCGACCCATTGTTTGGCTTGACTACTTTTTGGTTTGAAGGAAGGGTGCTGTGTGCATCAGGCTGAGAATAGATATCCTGTTGAGGATGGAAGGCTGCCATCTTCATCGCTCGTTCAAGAATCTGTTGTAGATCTCAGTGGTGAAAATAAGAGAGTTTCTCGACATGGATCTTCCGCTGAAGATAGATGCCACTGTTGACAGTGTATGCTTGAAAGATGTGGCACTGGGCTGACAGTGACATAGAGAGATCACACGCCTTGGCTGACCACCGAAAACCCAAGCGTGTCCCTTGACGCTGCTGGGCTGGTTGTTTTTGCAAATCTTTCTACCATAGGCCAACGCACTGCGCTAACTGGTTCTTCGACTTTGCTCGACGCCCTGTTCCTCTGTCCCGGTATACACCGTCAGCAAAATGCAACTAATATGAACGGCAGTGAGTATCCAGCAGCTGCGGCGATGACGAGTGGATATGTTTTCCTGGCCGAAGGCCAAGCTACCGTCTTCTGTTTTGCAAAGCATATGACGAACCGGTCAGCTCACTACGGTTTCTATTGCTCCAGTTCAGGAAAGCAAATACCTATTTTGCAGGTTCTTGTCCAAGTTCCTCGCAGTTGGCAACGCCACTTGGATCTCCTGTATCGCGTACTTGGCGACTGTGTTGATGACGTTGGCTGTCCTTGTCCTCGTGGTCCTGGCCGAGGATTGATGGAGCGTTTTCGCCTTCTGAATCCTGATACTTTCGTGTCTCTAGAACGTCATTGTCATCCGTCGGCGTTGTCAAGTCGGGTGGGAGAGTGCTCCTGAGCTCGAAGCAAATGGCGACCTCCTGGTTCTGCTGAGTCAAGGCCGTTGAATCCGGATGTGTGGAGCGGTGGACGACTTTGAGGCCCTTACATCAGGACAATGGTTGCGAGACATGACGAGACTGGTACTTTTCATTGCGTCAGGTGGCTTGCTGGCTGTCGTGAATGCATTAATTGACATCTTACAAATGCATAACAGGACATTAAGGGTTACAGGAACACGGAGTTCATACAGAAGGAGATTGGATCCAGCAGATGACCTTATCAAGGAGTTAGGTCACGACGACTGGACTATGAGCGTTGGTATGATCAAAAAGGATGGGGATACTGGAGGGCCTCATATTATGTAAACGGGCGAGAATTGGAGGCGGCAGTTAGATGGTTTCGGTAATAGGTTGCTGGGAGGCTGGGAGTTTACTACCTGCCCTTAAAGGCTTGGAATGCTTATGTCGAAGCCTAGGCGAGAGCAATGTCTGAGAGTGTAGTCAGATGATTCACCTCATGGGGGAGAAGTGGACGTACTACCAAACGGCGTAAAATGAGGTGAGGAGGCAGAGGGAATTTTTAGGAGATAATAAAGATAAACCACTGCTTCCGTGCAATACTTCGCTCCAAGGTGACTATCAAGCTACATTCTAGCAGCGCCTACAATGTGGTTTAGCTCCTTCGCTCTGAACATAAATAACATCAAAAGAGTAAACGCCATAGCTCGTCCAATGTACTTTGCAAAGGTCCGCCAATACTCCAGCTAAAGCCCTCCAGAAACCCCCCCGCGACAGGTTGTCAGGCCAAAAATCAGCTTGCATAATATTGCCAGCCCAACCGACCAACATAATGCTTATCAACGACCCAATCCAAATCGTTTAACCCGGCCCAAGGCCCGTTCCACCGCCCCAGATAATCAACACATCAACATCCTGTGAACCCGTCGGCTCAGGTGTTACATACCGATGACAGAGGAACGGAACGGCAGGTTCCTGTCCTCTTCCTCTTCCTCAGCCTGCTCTGTCTTTGGCACTTCGTCTTCCTCCTCCTTGACACCTTGTTCGGCACCATGGACATGCTCCTCCTCCTTTCTGTCTCCTTCCTCCTCTTCCTCGATATCTTCTCCACAGATAAGACACTTGATCACAACTTCCCACGTTCTCTGCCCTTGCCCTTCTCTCAAATCCGTCAGCACAAGTTTCGTCTTGGTCCTCTCCATCTCTGACCCGTTTACAACCTCAGCTTTGAAGAGAAGAATCTGTTGCGCATTAACTTCCGCATCGGGCTCAGCATTCGAATTCTTCTTCTTGCGGCCCTTTTTATTTGTCGAGGTAGAGCGTTGAAGGTTTGTATTTGAGGTGGTGCCATTCATAGGTGCGGGGGGGGTGTGGGAGGCGTTGGTTGGGTAGGTGAGGCCGTAGGCAGCGTAAGCTTCTTTAACGGCGGCAGATTCGATGCAGACGGCGTGCAGCCATTTTTTGCATTTTGGGTTGCTGCATTGGATGAGGAGGCGATCGGGGTTGCAGGGAACTTGATCGATGCAATGTTTGGGGAGCTCCTGCGAAGCGGCGAGATGGTTAATTTACAAGCTTTGAGCGTAAGATGTAGTAGATATGAATGTATATAAGATGAGGTAGATGCAAATAAGTGTCAGGTGTAGGAGAAACGACTGGATGAAAGTAGGAGAAGGTAGGGTATTCCATACCGAAAGAGGCGTCTCGTTATTTTTTGGTCGTATGTTGTATGTCTGCCTCCAGAAGAGTTGGTCTCCGTCCATGAGCTCAGATTTGTCGTCCTCTTCTACCCAGTGCTTCACGTTCGCTTTGGCGTTGACGGTGGTAGCGTCAACTATTTGCATATCGTTACTGGCAATCAGTTCGTTGCGGCCGTGATAGGGCTTACGCCCACCTGGAAGATCCTCTGGCCGGTAAAGCCAGTATATTCTGAGGTATACATGCTGCTCATCTCCCGCCCGCACCTCGAGCACCCGTGCCACCCAGCCTTTGATCGGAGCATCAGGACCAGGATCGTCTTCGTCACTCGATCGGATGAAGACTATATCGTTGACGGCAAAGGTTTCGTTCGCGACTAAGCTCGAATTAGTATGCGAAGGGGATAAACTCCAAGAACAGACTGCGGAACTTACTGGTAAATTTCCGATATCGGCTGGTGTCCTCCCAATAGTCTGCCGGGGATACAGAAAAAATAGTGTCGAGGTTTCGATCGAACGGATTCTCCTGCAAGATGAGAGCCGAGTCTTGATCTCGCTTTCGCTTCTTGGGCCTCTCCAACAAGCTTTGGTAATATTGTATCTTGAATCCATCGAACATCGCGGAGTCCACAGCAGCCCAGTTTGTTCGCGGCCGGGGGGGCGGGGGTGCCTCAGGGTCATGTGTAGAGCTGTCGTTGCCATTTGTTTGTGGTGTCGCCGAGTTCCGGTCTTTTTGCGAGGTGGACCTGCGAGGCGTCTTGCTCTTACGCGGAGGCATTGGTGCTGGGCGGGTGTCGAATGGAGCTGGCGACGTACGACGGAGTTGAAGCCGGGGAGGGTTGACGGGGGTAGCTGCCATTCGAGCGTTAGGCAGTCACGCTGATGAGCTCTCCAAGCGCAGGCGCACTTACAATAACAACTATCAGTGGGCAAAACAATGGGCGATGCTTGGTGCGAGCGACATGCGGTACTTGACACGGTGGTATTGTAATGAACAAATCTGCGGCAGTGCAGGATGCGATGAGAGGCGTAATGTTGACGCTTACCCCTTGTGTGCCGCAAACAGGTCAGTATAGTTGTTGGAGCTGACGAGAGCTCGCGACTCCTAGCGAAATGGGGTCTCAATGAAGTTGTGACGGAGTTGTCAGATGGCTGCGCGCATTGGTTGAAGCAGTGGCGGAGAGAAAGACGCGCTCTGCTGTGAATTCTACCTTTACCACTTGCGGAAGAAGGGCAGGGGTGGAGGCCGAGAGCGCCTCCAGGCGATGCCCAGCAATAATAATAGCCATGACAACGGACAAGCGGGCGAAGGAATGTTGAGAGATGTAATTGTTATGTTTATTGAAGATTCGGCTTTGAATATGAGGCTTGCATTGGTAAGGTTTACTTGAGGGTACTCCTACGGCGTAGCAAAATTGGCAAGGCTGAAAAGTTCATTCCAGCCCTGGAAGGTTTCAATGGCGCCTTTAAATTCAGGCTCAGGAAAGGCATCACGTTGATCCGGTGATTATGCAACTGCAGGGAACCGTATTGATTCGACAAAAGCCACCGAAGCAGGCTGAGTTTCGAGAACAAGTTGGCATTCCGGGGAAGCTTGCAGCCAAAACATGCACGTCTTTTGAAGCTTCCGATTTCTCTGCTCAGGATGTTCGCATTATTATTGGCGCAAAGTTTCAGCAACGGGTCATGACGTCCTGAGACTACCATCAAAGATACAGTAAGCGTGATATATTATTTAAATAGAGAGAGAGAGTGAGCGAGCGAGCGAGCGAGCTCAGAGCAGCTCGCAGTCCAGCACTCCGTCGGAGGCGCCTGTTTGGGCTTTTTATCGAGGCACAAAAGAAATAGCGGCTGATTGGTGGGCCGTCGCGCAACTGGGCAGCGTGTGGTGGCATCAATAAGGGTGACGACCACTTCTGACCTTATGGATCTTGGCTCACCCCAAGCGCAAGCAGGAATCAAGAAGTGAGACTCGGCCAACCACCCACTCCGTCCGTACCTCAGCAAGGTCCGCGACCTCCCGGAAGCTTGCAAATAATAAGCTAATCTTTTATTAATTACCGCTGCTGTCCCTCCTGTGAATACTATCTCCTTCCCTTCGTTTACCCACTTCCCTCCTCGAATTCTGGATATACGCATGTAACTAAATATACCTACGTGGCGTCCATCACCTCCCCTGCCAGACCCTTTTGATCCTGGTGCTGCTGCCTTACCCTGTCCTAGTTTAACAAAGCTTCGCGTCTTCCGTCACCAACGCCAAAGAATTTCCATCCATCCAACGTCACCAACCAACCTTTTCTTTCTCCAACCCTCCCCTCAACTCCTCATCTTTGACTTCTTTTATATTCCTCGGAGAATCAGTGCGACTCCCAGTCCGAACAATCGCTCGTTTTGCAACGCTCCTGAATTCATTCCCCGAGCCCTGCCAAATCCGTGTCATCCGCTGCATTCTGTGGCTTGCGCGGCTCATCCGTCAACCTCCCAAGGAAATCTTTTGACCACTCTGCGCCTTCGACTCACACATTGTATTGATTGAGTGAGAGAGACTGCTCGCTTAGCAATTGCAACCTTCAGTATGCCTCGTGCAAGAGGTAAATACCCTGCCTGTGCCTATGCCTTTTTGGCCTCGGAAGGCCGAGATTCATTGATCACATTGCGCTAACCACGCTTTCGTGTCCCTTCACAGTTCTTTCCTTCATGTCGGAATGGGGCGGCTCCAACCATAAAAAGACTCCTTCCACTGCCGGTGTTGAACCTCCTTCGCCGGTTTCCCCTGTAGCGGCCTCTCCGTCTGCGAAGCAGGCCGTCTTTACTGACACCACGCCCGTGGCTGCTTCCGCTTCTGCCTCTCAACTCGACGACTACTCCAGATCCTCACCCTCTGCCGGCCAGCGCCATCGATCGGATTCGAGACCTTCTTCTCGGCCCGTATCGATGATCCAAACATACCAGCCTCCCGTCATGGAGGTGAGCCAGGACACGTTGCCCGAGTTGCAGCGCATCTTCACGTTCTTGAATAGCCATTCCAACAAGCTGTACCAAGAGGGCTACTTCTTGAAATTCCACGATACAGATTCTCGTAGGTCATCTTTTTCGTCGTCCAAATTCCCCAAGCACTCACGATTGCTAGGTGGCCGGCCTGCTCCAGATCGATCTTGGCAAGAATGCTTCGCCCAACTCGTAGGCACTGTGCTCTCGCTGTGGGACGCCAGTGAGCTAGACAAGGTTGGAAGAGAAACTGACGTGCTTCCGACTTTTATTAATCTCACTGACGCCGCAATTACGATGGTACAATCTCACAGAACATTCCATGTGCCTCGGTTGAGTGCTGATTCTGAATAGTTGCCTGCGATGCAATTGGGTGACGGCAAGAAACTGGAAAATATATTGAGCGTATCGACGGCGGCAAGTAACAAGTATCTGTTCCACTTTAACTCCTTTAATTCCCTCACACAATGGACTGCCGGAATCCGCCTGTCCATGTACGAGTATACCACGCTGCAGGAGGCATACACTGGAGCATTGATTGCAGGCAAGGGCAAGACGCTAAATAACATTCGAACCATTTTGGAGCGAACGAGGGTAAAGCAAGAAGACTGGGCTCGTGTCCGCTTTGGCGCCGGTACGCCATGGAGGCGGTGTTGGTGTGTCATTACTCCACCTGATGAGAAGGAATTTTCCAAACTCCAAAAGTCGCAAAAGAAGCAGACCATCTACAACCGCTCCCAGCCAGTCCTGAAGGGAGACTTGAAATTTTACGATACAAAGAAAATCACGAAAAAGACACGACCTATCGCCACCGTCACTGACGCCTATTCAGCTTTTGCTATATACCCGCAGTCGAAACCGCTTATCGATCAGTCAACTCTAGTCAAGATTGAAGGAAGAATTACGATACACTCAAACCCGGAATCCGTCACAGAAGGGTTCGTCTTTGTCATGCCGGAGGTTCATCCTGCGGTCTCTGGTTTTGAGATCATGCTGCGATTCCTGTTCCCAGTTTTCGATACTTTCGCACTTTACGGACGACCTCAAAAGTTGGTGTCCGATGTTCTCGATACTCGAGGTTTGATGTTCGCAATGCCGCAAGATAGACGCTACGGCTACCTGGAGATGTGGGATGTTGTCAGTCTGATTCACACTGACGGAAGTCAAGCGTGGTCAGAACGGCAGTGGAGGAAAGAGTTGAAGGACCTTACGGCCAAGCGTATGACTTCCGGACCATCCCGGGACCGAAGCCGGGCCAGCAGTCGACGGAATACTGTAAGCAGGACCAGCTTGCCTCCATCTCGCAGTGGCACCTTGAGATTTGATGAGGGCGCGTCTATCCGATCACATCCATCAACTCGTAGGACCTCACCGACCCGTATGGGCGAGTTTGACAGTCCTGGACGAGTTGACTCGGCCCCAATGTCCGCTTTCGGAGCACCGCGACATCAGCGATCAGTATCTGAAGCCAATGGCTACAAGCAGTACCAGGCCGATACTCCCTCCAGACTTGCCTATGGTGTTAATGCTAATGATCAGTTGGACACCCCACCACCTCCACCAGAGCATCGTATATTGAATGGTACGCACCACGAGGCGTATGAAACTGCATCGGAGGGTGATGAGCGTACAACACCAGAACCTCATTTTCTCCCTGATCTGCAGTCATCCGCTCCTACAGCTCCGCCACGAGGGCCTGTAGCATCTCCGCCCGCTTTTGCACACGCGCCTAGTCAAAGGCCTCCAACTCAACCATATCAGCCTCCTGAGATGATGAAACCAAACGCTCAAATGGATCCTGCGACACTTCACCAGTTGGCAGATGCCAACCATGCACCTCTACCTACTGCGCTTGCCGCTGCCGGAGCAGCAGCAGCATGGAGAAGCAACCAAGACAACTTCAAGAACGATGGTAGGCGAAGTGGAGACTACGAGAAGCGTATGGATGAGAGAAATCAATTGGCAGCTTATATGGATGCTAACAACCGGGGACCACCAGTTGATCAATCTTATCACCCAGGCATGTCCAGATCTGGGCAACTTAGCAACAGACTACCCACCATTCCCGCATCTCCCTACATCGAGCAGCCTGAGCTGTCGCCGACGCACAACTCACCCTTTGTGCCGGCAGGGCCTCCAGTGCCTGAACACGTCGAGATGCCGCACTCTCAACATTATGATGACCGCTCCGGTGAGCCGGATCGGAACTCAAGCGGAAGCGGTAACGTGCATCGTAAACCATTGCCAGGTCGGTCTTCAATATCCTCGCGAGAGGGACATGACAATACTCAATCACCAGCAAGCTCAAGTCTCGGCAGTTTACGAAACAATGTGATCGATCCCGAGGCACTCGACAGCCTCGATTACACAGATGCGTCTGTGCTGAGAGCCCCTAGCCATTCCAGCAGCAACTATGACGACGATACGGCTTCAACATCTACTCCTGATTATGCGAGCACAATCAGCAGCGAGTCTAAGAACCGAAGACTACCGCCAAGACGCGAGGATCGACCTCGAAGTGGAGTGTTGAAGTTTGTCGGTAACCCCGACCTAGTACCCAAACCAGACGTGGTTGTTGGAGATGCTCACTACGGACAAGCCAAGAAGCAAGAGGTCTCGGACATACCAAAGTTTGATTTTGGTCCAACTTATGCACTCGCACCCGATGCTAAGAGGCCTGATACAAGTGGTACATTGACTCAAGCGGTTCATGACAATGCAGGTGCATCTCGTTCCAAAGAAAGGCTGGTAGACTACAACGACTCAAAGCGTGAATCGCACGTATCTGGGAGAGCTAGTCCGGGATTTTTCGGACACTTCCGAACATCGTCCAACTCTCCGGAACCTGCTCAAGCAACGGATAGTAGGAATGTTGCGTGGCAGCCGGGCATGGCTGCCGTCACAGGTCATTCTGGCCGACAGAAACTTGATGCAGAAGAATGGGTTCAGCAACGAGCTTCAATAGCGGCATTGCCTCGGGCGTCACCAATGTACGCTCATGTCAGGAACAAGTCTAGCAATACTCCCCCGGTGAGTCGTCAAGCCTCTGGTGACTGGACACAATTCCAGCCTCAACACCAAAGAACGCCAACGCAAGAATCGATGCCAAACCGTCCCCCCAGTCGTCCACTTAGCCGTCCACAGTCTCGCGGTGCTGGAAATGTGCTACTGTCGGAGAAGCCTACCACTTTGTCTGCCCGCGAACAGGAGAATATTGCCCGAGCAACTGGCACTCCCCTATTAGACCTCAGCAAGAACGGAAAGAATACCCAGAGGCCTTCCTCGGCAGGACTAGTGGGCTATGTGGAGCAGCGAGACCAACAGAAAGCCCTTGCGAAACAAAATCTCACATCATCGGCCGTCCAAGCTGAGATTGAGCGGCGAATGATGGCGCAGCAACAACATCAAATGAAAATTCATATGCAGCAGATGAATCTTGCTCAAGGCGGTGGCCTTCCGAACCCTGCTATGATGGGCAGCATGCAGCAGAACTTCTCTCAACCCCATGCCTACGCCTCGCCGAGTCCAGCTTTCCAACAGCAGCAGCAGGGTTATTTTCCGCCGCAAGTCCAGACGCCAACGGGCTTTTCACAAGGGTGGGGCGCGCCAAGTCCACAGCCGGCGCTGGGGCAGTATGGCGTCGGGGGTTTCGTACAACAGCCACAGAAGGTGCAACAGCACACGCCGACGCAACCGTACGGAGCCTCGTGGGATGCAGCGCAGGCGGCGAGGATGGCGCAGCAGCAAAGTCAGTTTAGACAATGAGACGTGTATTAATGAGGTAGTCGAGAATAAAAGAAGAAAAGAAGGAATGGTTATTATTCGATGGAGGGCATGTACATATAGACGGGAATTAGTTGCAACAGGGCTTATATCATTTGGGTTCGGAGTTCAGTTTGTTGCATTGGGAGCTACTACTTAGGCTTTTGTTACCTATGGCCGGGCTTCTGAAAAGTGTGGGGTCACTGGAGGGGGAGTGGAGACGAATAGATGACAGGGATTCGCATTAGGACGGATTTGCATTCTTTTGGTGAGCGTTATCGTTTTCGTTCATTCTTTTCATTTGTAACGCATGAATTTGTAACGCATGATATTGATGGTTGGGGCATGGGAATTGGGACCTTTTTACCTTCTCTGACTGGGTGCCGGGTCTCTTCTCTTCTTAATACATTTTGCCGCTGCATTCTGGGTCGGGGTATTGGGCAGCGGGTTGAGTTTTTGGTGATTTCGAGTCCCCGGGGGGCGGGCGGGGGGCGGGGGCAATGCTAGTGGTGTGGATTCTGGGATCTAATATGGATTTTATGGTGATGAGCTGCAAAGCCATATTCCAGGGGTGATTATGGGTTGTTGAAACTTTGCTTAGCACGATCAAGCGGTGGCATAATGCTTTATTTACCGATATTGGGCTGCCTATCACTTGCTAGTTCTTCTGAACGTGTCTGCGGATTGCTCAATCTGTGCCATCTCATTAAACTCGGAAAGTCGATCGTGACCTGAGGACTACAACTATTTGCTGTAGAAAAATCATGTTGGATATAGGGATTTGCTTGTGGCAATGATTGGAGCGCGGCGTGATTATCATGATGACGAAGAGCATACTCTCGACAAGAGCTAGAGTCCTTTGCGACCTTTTATAAATCAGAAACGGAGTTCTCTCCATCTTGCCATACCTATTGATATGATACGAATGTCCTTCAGCGCAATGCGATGGGTATGCAAAATGAAAGTGGAGAGAAATCACAAACAGCTGGATGGCCGTCGGGAAAATACTCGGCCCGCGAAATCGGCGTCGCGCGTCGAGAGTCAAGGTCCAGCTCTCCCAAAGCGAATTCATACCAAAAGTCTTCATGGCCTTACCCGCTCCACACCTTGCCGCGTAGTTTATCCTCTTCCTCCTGGCACTTCCTTCCGCACACGCCACTTCGCGACGATAACCGCGCCATCCTCCGCCGGCCACAACGAGCTCTCTCGCTCCTCACGTACACCTGCAGCTCCCTCGACCGAGAAAGTAGCGCATAACTGCCTTGGATCTGGAGATGAGCAAAACCTCACAGCTTGACCTGCGGAATAGAGGCTAGCAGGCTCCTGTCGGCGCCATGCCTGCCTTCCAAGAGATAGAACAAAAGTCGGCCCCAACTCATGGGTTCACAGTTCTCTCGCAAAAGGTCGAGCTGGACATCGACTTTGCCTCTCGTTCACTCAAAGGAAAGACGGAAATTACGATTCAGCCAACGAACCACGAACTAAAGACGATTCGACTTAACTGCCGGCAAAGCGAGATCCAGCGCGTCACAGTCGAGGGCAAGGCCGCTTCTTACAGTTATGGCAACCTCTACAAACGCTTACAACTGTACATGACAACTGGAATATTCCAGTACCATTTCCCCAAGTCCAGAATCGATGCGCTTCGAGCCGGAGGCAAGGATGACGATGAGTTTGTTATATCCCTGCCACGGGGCATTCGCGTAGTTGAGGTGGATCCGTTTTCAGTTGCTGCACAAGAGGCCCTGCTTGGTCGCAATGGTGTGATGACTCGATCTGATGGGCCAATTCCAGAGACTCCAACGGGTAGGAATGCGGAAGAGAACACCACCAACAATACCTTGTTCAATCCTCTCAGGATCAGCATCGAGTACTCTATAAGCGAGTTCAGGGATGGATTACAATTTGTTGGCGTGCAAGATGGAGACTCTAGATATCCGCATGTCTACACTCGGAACTCTCGGTTTGCAGGAATTGCATGCTGTTTGTTTCCCTGTGTTGACGACGACTTCTCTCGGTGTACCTGGGAATTCTCCATCCGCTGTCCTCGAACCTTAGGAGATATATTTAAGAAACCTCGACCTCTCGCAAATGGCACTGACATTCACGACTCCAATAATGGCGTAACTCCAAATGGCATCACGAACGACGTACATAAGGCCGACAGCGTAATGGATGGTGAAGATGGGTTTATGGGAATGACTGAAGAAGAGAAGGCGCTCGAAGTATCTGTGGTTTGTTCCGGAGACATGACGGACGATGTAGGTAACATTTCCACGTTTCAAGTTTTATTTTCTGATAACTCTCACAGATCGATGATCCGAAAGATCCCACGAGAAAAACAGTTTCCTTCACGTGTTCCAATCCAATTCTGCCTCGTCATATAGGATTTGCGGTCGGTCCTTTTGAACATGTGGACCTATCTGACTACCGAGATGGTGATGACGACGAGAGGCTAGGATCTAGTGCGATTAGAGTGCATGGCTTTTGCCTGCCCGGGAGGGCTGATGAAGTCCGAAACAGTTCTATGATACTAGCAAAGGTAAACTCAAAACACTTTTTCCAACGTAAATACTTGGCAGCTGACTTTTTCAAGGCTGTCGACTCTTTCACCGAGAAATACATGTCATACCCGTTCACAAGCTACAAGATATGTTTTGTGGATGATCTGGCCCCTGACGTTGCCACATCCGCATCACTATCAATTTGTAGTAGCCGTCTCCTCTTTCCGGAAAATGTCGTTGAGCCCCTGGACACTGTGCCTCGTACGCTGGTTTTTGCTCTAGCTAGTCAATGGCTTGGCGTCAGCGTCATTCCAGCGAACGCCTCCGACTGGTGGATCATAATTGGCGGGGCGTGGTTTATGACCGATGTGTGCCTCCAAAAGTTTTTCGGAAAGAATGACTACAAATTCCGGCAAAAGATGATGTCTGATAAGGTTGTGGAGATGGACGTAAAGCGGCCCTGTCTACGAACCATTGGGGAGAAACTTTCTATGGATCCGGGTGAAATGGAGTTCCTAGAACTAAAAGCGCCGCTCGTCTTATCTATTCTCCACCGGCGCCTTGTTAAGCAAAGTGGGAAGAACGGTGTTGATCGTTGTTTATGGCGACTTTTCCTTAATGCAAAAACCGGAGTCCTGCCGAATGCCGCAATATCTACTGATAGCTTTATCCGGATCTGCGAGAAAGTCGGGCACCAGAAGCTCGAGCAATTTTTCTCGCAGTGGGTAGGCGGTGCTGGATGTCCATCATTCCAGTGCAGCCCAAGATTCAACAAGAAGAAACTTGTTATTGAATTAAAGATCGAGCAAGTGCAAACGGCCGAAGCTTCGCGGCGGCAGGAGACGTCATTCATCGAGTCCTCCAATTTTATGCGGGAGGCGAAAGAATACAACTATGGCGTTGAAGCAGGTCCGATTCAGAACAATTTCATGGTACGTCCTCGTGTATCATTTCTGTCCGACGTACTAATCACAACAGGGACCCATGACGATTCGCATCCATGAAGCGGATGGTACTCCATATGAACATATTGTTGACATCAATTCCAATATTACTAGGGTTGAAATTCCGTATAACACCAAATATAAGCGCCTTAAACGAAGTCGCCGTCAGAAAGAGCGAGCGGCCGCTGCGCAAGGTCTTGATGTTTCTGGAGAGGCACAGGACGATGTTCTTCTCTATTGTTTGGGGGACGTCCTCCAGTCGGAGCAAGAGGTGGCGGATTGGAGGCTTACAGATTGGCCAAAAGAAGAAGAAGATAGAATGAATCAAGAGTCGTACGAGTGGATTCGAATCGATGCCGATTTTGAATGGATATGCAAGACGTCCCTTGCCATGCCCAACTACATGTATGTCTCGCAACTGCAACAAGACAAGGATATTGTTGCACAGGTCGAGGTATGTATATTCCCCATTCATCTACGTTTATTTAGGACTCATCTGGCTCTTTATAGTCTGTACAGTTCCTTTCTCGCAAGGCTGGACATCCGCTCGTGTCTAGCATATTAGTGCGAACCTTGATGGATAGTAGATACTTTCACGGCATCCGAACTCTTGCCGCATCTGCAATTGCTCGATCAGCTAAAGACGATCTTGAATGGATTGGCTTATTCCACCTGGAGAAGGCCTTTCAAGAGCTCTTTTGTTATGCGGACTCTCCGATGACGCGGCCAAACGACTTCTCTGACCGAGGCCTATATAATATTCAATGTGCTATCCCCAAGGCAATCGCAGGTATACGAGAAAACAATGGGAAAGCGCCCATGCGGGTCAAGAAATTCATCCTGGACAAGTTAAAAAGCAATGACAATGGTGGAAATGAGGTATGTTGGCCCTTAAGTCATTTTGCTCTTGCTAATAGTTTACAGATCTCTGACCACCATTACGTTGCAACTCTTATGTCTTGTCTCGCCCAAGTGCTGACTACTGCATACGGGCCCAATAACTTCAACTTTTCATTCGAAGATGATGCCGATGAGTTTGAGTTTCAGAGGGATGCTCTGGCCGAACTAAGTCGCCTGCAACGCATTGACGAATGGATCCCCTCCTATCAAAATGCGTACACTATCGCTGCCTTAGACTGTTCGTCGATGTTGATGAAGAGTAGAGTCATACCTCGACAGCCCGCTGAATTCATGCAATATACGCAAATGAACTGTGCTGATAATGTTCGCCTAAAGGCATGGAGCTGCCTCGTGGATCTTGGAATGATAAAAAATCCCCATCTTCTAAAGTTTTTGCTTTACAGTCTTGAGTCCGATCCATCACCGTACTTCCGGGATCACCTCCTCCGCATCTTTGGTTGTGGCCTTGGACAGATCGCCTTGGGAGAGCTCAAAGCAGCGGATGAGCAGGTGGAAGAGCTCAACAACGGGCTGATAATTGAGCGCGAAGAGGGCGTCTCAGGTCGAGAAGCGGACCTTCTCAGAAAGAAGAGCATCGAAGGTGCAATTGCTGCACTAAGGGTAGAGATTGGAAATGACGTATGCCTTCAGAATGCTTTAGAAGATGCACTTCGTTCCCATAATACCGGCTATAACGACGTCGAAGGCCTCCTCGAGATATGCTCTCTCCTATATGAGCCAGATGATAAGCTAGAGATCACCCTTCAGTATCCTCGTTACTGGAAAGCTCAAAGCCTGGGCAACGGAAAACTCAAATTTTCACGCACCGATAAGGTTCGCACGAATCTCATACCGCCTTTGGTTGTTACAAAGCCGGAGATTTCGAAAGGTGGTTCGAAAGGACATGCCACGCATCCCAAACCCTCACACCCACCGGAGAAACCAAAACGCGGCCTTACATTGGTCAACAAATCGATCCAAACGCAGGCGCAAGCCCCGACGCAGGCGCAAGCCCCGATGCAGGCCCCGATGCAGGCCCCTACGCAAGCCCCTACGGTGGCTCCCACTATATCACTTCTCCCCGCAACCGCGAATCACGATACATCGACGCCGTCGGTATCCCAACCTCTAGAATCTCGTCGACTACTGCTACAAGCATTCTCATCCTCTTCTCAGACCCTCCAACCACCAGTCGCAGCGGCAATGTTGACCCCCCCTCTCACTAAAGGGAAGAAGAAATCCCTCCAAGTCAAGCTGAAAGTGCCCAAAAATCGCCTAGCAGAAATCACGAGCACACCATCTCGCAACGCCTCACTCCTGGCAAAAGCACCGTCGTCCGCTTCTAGCACGACGCCAATTATTCCTCCTCTGGTCTCGGCCAGGCCGCCCAAGGCTTCTCCCACACCCGGACCCGCCATAACCCCACACGTATCCTCGAGCGCCCAGAGCATCACCATCGCCGGTCGAGACAATGTTCCACTAAGCCGTAAGCGCCAGTCTCCATCCGGAGATGAGCCTCAGGGCCAACGACCTTTGAAGCGCCAAGCATCCACTGATTCAGTAGCTCTGGCGGGTAAGAAATCGCTGACGCGACACTCTCCGGCCGACGAAGAGCTGGGTGTGCAGAGGCCGCTCAAGCGCCAGGCTTCCTCTGAAGTGGCTATAGCTGCGAGTGGTAAGCCGTCGCTTACGCTTAAGCTAAAGTTGAAGAAGAATCCGTTGGTCGGGGGATCGAGGCCGCCAGCTGATTCGACGGGTTGATTAATCTTAAAAATGTTGTTGGGATTGAATCGGCGAGAGACTTCGAAGAATGAAGCGGAAAGCCGGATTCTCCCCGTGGGGGAAGGGGTTCCCTTTTTTTTTTTTGCCCTTTTCTCTATTGTCCTCTCTTTCCCTCTCTTATCTTTCAAATTCACTTCCTGCTTTTGCAATTGCAGTCGCTTTTCTCTGCATCGTTCTGATCTTTTCTAAAAACCGGACCCCCATTTTCTGCGGGTCTTTACTTTCCGCAAGTCTGTTTTCCTCTTACCTGCATAACTCGGTTGGTGTTGGTGGTTGGTGGCGAAATGCTGGGTTCCAGACATTTCCTTGTTCTCTGTGATTTCGGTTCTTGGTTTTGGGGGGGCTTATGCATGCATCAAGCGTCGGCGTTATTCGATTTTGTCTGGGTGATGCAGCCGGCCTTTTGGGTGCGAGAATTCCCTTTTTTTTGCATGGGGTTTAGCTGGCTGGGCGCTGGCTTCAGGGATGGGTTCTTGGGGAATGGCGTGGTTGGGACCATAGAACCAAAACCTATAGAAATAGGAATTGAAACATATGAATGTGTGTGAAACGGACTTCTGTTACTTTCGTTGACGTCGTGCTGAGCTGGATATAAGTGTTGTGAGAGTGGGAGGGTTTGGATAGAGTTGCGCGGCGTTGAGTAAGTTGATTGTGTGATATGCGCACAGTGAATCTTATAGCCTTATACAGGCTTTTCTATATGAACGAAAACTACAGGGCTACTTAGGGCGGTTTGGGCCGGTGTTATTTATTGTGTACCCAATATGGGAAGGAGGTCCTTGATCTGTGAACGACGTTAGGAATGTGTAGTATAGACTAAGCCTAAATCGGGATCATTGAAAAACGGATTCCGTGCAAATCCCGCAGCATTACACAGAAGCCTTTCCGTATGGACGAAACCTACGGAGCCACTTTAGGGCATTTTGGGCGGGTGTCGTTCATCATGTACCTAATATAGTGAGAAGGTCCTCGATGGGTTCACTCCATCAGCAACGCACGGCATATACTAGGCCTCAGTCAAGGTTATTAAACAAAAACTGGATAATATTGCTCTAATTCAGCCTGCTAATCGTGTAGCATAGTCTAATCTAACCGGTAAACTGCAATCGAATTTTAGATTTTGTTCTTTTGAACGGCAATTGACACACCTTGGAAAGCTATGTGGTTTTACTAGGCAGAAGTCCATCAACGTCTAGATAATTGACGCACGTGGTCTTCGTATTATCCAATTGGTTGATGTGGCTAGTCTGGTGAAGTGCGCATTACAATACAGACAAAAAGCTGACCACGCTAAGCCGACATTGCGCCTTGTTTGATGCCTGTGGACGCATCTACGCAATCATCTTTCACCACCTTGACCACCTTCAACGCCAGACTCCGAATATGCTTCGCCGCTTTATGGCAATGGAGTTGGAATATCAACGCTCCCCACACCCCCCACACACCGGACGTGCCCTCCTCAACCGCGCCGTCGAGCGTCCCTCCAGAACATACGATTAATCCGCCTCCCATCGCCCGGACTCGTTCTCCTTGCAAATAGCCTCCACGAAAGACCCCGCATCCCCTATACGTCTCTCGCCAGCCCCCAAGGGTGCCAGCGCGCCCCTACAAAACCCAAACCACGCGCACAATGCCCGCACAAGTATCTCGCAGAAGGTTGCCTCCGCAGAGGCCAGTAAAGCCGATAACAGTCGCAACAATCGTTGGGCTAGTTGCGTTTATACTTCCGATTGCTGGGGGAGGCCGGCTCTATTTACATACTGGAAGCGTGAAGCCGTTGCTGTTTACGCTGATGATGAGTCTGGTTACCTTCCTTCTATACGGCCATGACAAGCGCCAGTCTCGCAATTCGGGATGGAGGGTTGAGGAGAGCATGCTCCATCTCTTCGGACTGCTTGGGGGGTGGCCTGGCGCGCTAGTTGGGCAGCACTTCTTCCAACATAAGACGACGAAGAAGTCGTTTCAGATTACGTTTTGGGGCATTGTGGTTGTTCATCAGATTGGGTGGTGGGCAGTTTTGCGGAACTAGCCTTGAGCACGATTTTGAGCAAGTTAATGAAGCAGTGATGATACGGGCCAAATCTTAGTTGCAAGACATGAAAATACGGGTGCGATTCTGGTAGTACTGCACCATCTTCCTGCAGGACATCAGAATAATCGAATTCCGAAAGAAGGAAACCCAATCTACCCAAGCCGAAACTGTAGAGTTACAAGGTAGGAGAACAAGAACTATCATTCATAAGGAGGAAAAGACCCGATGCCCAAATTTCCTGGCCAGGTTACCCAACGCCACTCCGAAATCATTCCGTTCTATCGTCCAGACTCATCAATCGCCTCGGGAGTATGTCTTCACCCGCTCCCAGACCTGGCCTACACATGGGCGAAGTCTGTTAGCGACCTGTGAAGTCCTTGGTAAGATGGTCTCCAAGATCACCAGTCTTCTCGCCCAGAGGGTTGTTCAGTCCCTCACCAAGAGCATTGCCAAGGCACTTCTTGCGGTGCTTGATGACTTTCTGGTCCGAAGCCGGAATCCTGCTGATCTGGTCTGTATTATCGTAAGTGTTTGTTTGTGACGAGACTCTAGCCTCCAGGTACTCACCTTTTACGAGGTAGGAAGCCTTGTTCTCTCCCATGGTTTCCAAAGCCTTCTTCTCCATTGCCCGCTTGAGCTTGGGTGGGATACCGAAGACGTAGATGGCGACGGATATGAGGGCGGTGATGCTGGCGAAGGTAGTGAAGATGGTTGCGGCTGTAGGCATATTGACGAAGTTGAGATGGTTGTGGTTTGAATTCTAGAGATGGAGACTTAGGATTTGCGGATGGTTGATGTGAGGTTTCGTTCTTAGGTGCTTTAGAGGTGTCGCGCGAGGGATAATGAATAGAGGGAAGCAATTGCCGTGATTGCCAGAGTATATATCCTAGCCATCGCGTTCTTTGCGCAATGACGTCTGTGTGGATCGTCGCTTCCCTGAACAGATCCCCTGCCTTGCAGCTCCAGCACCACGACGCGACGGGCACTGGGCAATTCCACACGGTCCAATGCTTAGCTACAAGACCATCTGTTTGAGAAAACGCACCTCAAAGCGCTCTAGGGCTTTGTCTTGATGTTTGCGGCATGCTAGATTTCCTCTTTACAACAATGCACGAGTCAAACAGTTTCGCTCAGCCGCAGCTCAGCCGCTGGTGGCTGGTGCGAAGGAGTGATTGATTGTAGCCCCCCACCTGCCTGCAACCCCTCGACACCTCAGTCCAGCTGCCAAGGCATTCTCTCTAGCTGGAGCTTCCACATAAAAAGGTCTCTACAATTTCTACGCCCTCCTCCAAATATCTCCTCCCAAGGTATCTGCAAGCGTTGCGAACAGGTTATATTACTTCAGCATTTCGAAACCGCCCTTCTCACATCCCCTGCCTCCTCTGATAGGCAACCTCTGGCAGCCTGACCCCGAAGGACAGCACAGCATTCAAGGATCCTCCACCGGAGACTTGCCCAAAATGAGTCGTGAGTTTCTATCGGTTTTCCGATTGATAAGCTTTGTCTAACTGTTCTGCCATTTCTAGTCGCGAACATGCTCAACAAGTTGCATGGTCAGCCTGATAGTTATGACAAGAAGTTCGACGCTCACATTCCCTTTAGCAGACGACGGTTACGCTGAATACTATAATCGCAGATCAAGATATCGATTTGGCAAGACACTGGGTGCCGGTACATATGGCATTGTTCGGGAGGCCGATTGCCCCGAGGGGAAGGTCGCAGTTAAGATTATCCTGAAGAAGAATGTCAAGGGCAATGAGCAGATGGTCTACGATGAGCTGGAGATGCTTCAGCGGATGAAGCATCCCCACATTGTTAAGTTCCATGACTGGTTTGAGTCGAGGGCGCGTATATCCTGCGATCCGTACTAACGTCCGTTGCTGACAGCCGCTATCAGGACAAATACTACATTGTCACCCAACTTGCTACTGGTGGAGAGTTGTTCGACAGAATTTGTGAGAAGGGCAAGTTCACGGAGAAAGATGCTGCCGAAACTATTCGACAAGTCCTTGATGCCGTCAACTATCTTCACTACAATAACGTGGTGCACAGAGGTTTGGATGTTGTCGTTGTTGCCAGTAATTTTCTACTAACTAATTTATAGATCTCAAACCTGAGAACCTTTTGTACCTCACTCCTGACGAGAATTCCTCCCTTGTTCTTGCCGACTTTGGTATCGCCAAAATGCTTGACTCCAAAAATGAGGTGTTGACGACCATGGCTGGCTCGTTCGGATATGCGGCACCAGAAGTCATGTTGAAAAAGGGCCACGGCAAACCTGTTGACATGTGGTCAATGGGTGTCATCACCTATACGCTTCTCTGCGGTTACTCGCCATTCCGATCTGAGAATCTGTCGGACCTTATTGAGGAGTGCAAGAACGGCAGAGTAATCTTCCACGAGCGGTACTGGAAGGATGTCAGCAGAGACGCCAAAGAGTTCATTACCTCTCTCCTGCAGCCCAATCCGGACAAACGGCCAACCAGCGAGGTATGTTTGGCAAACCCAGAACACATATATTTGTTGACTTGACAATCCCAGGAGGCGCTAAAGCACGTGTGGCTCAGCGGCAAGAACGCTTCCGATCACAACTTGCTACCTGAGATCCGCGCCTACGTGGCAAAGGCACGCCTCCGACGTGGCATCGAGATTATCAAGCTTGCAAATCGAATTGAAGCCCTTAAGATGAAGGAGGACGAAGACGATGATGTCCCTGGCCAAGCAGATGTGCCTGCGAACGCTCATGAGGCAGCGGGTGAGGCAGTTGCGGCCCACAGCACCGACAGGGGTCTGACAATACCAGAACATCCCACTGGTGCTCCTAAGCAGGGCCGCCTGAGCAAACTTGCCAAAGGGGCCATCTTCAGAGAGGTTGTCCTTGCCAAAGTCCGCGATATGAAGGAACAGGAGGCACAGAAAGAATTTGAGAAAAGTGCTACGGACCTCGCGAATAAACGTTCCAGCCCATAAGAGGTTTTTATTTTTATTTTTATTTTTGTTTAGGTTAGGTTCGTGATTGATGTTCATTCTCATTGTTCATAACGCGGTGCTAGGCAGTATGAAACCTTGGAAGGCTAAAGTTAGCCTCTAACCCTTCCATTAGCGATACCCTGTGGGAATCAAAAGGCCCAAGCAGGAAAAATAGCTGAACTTGTATTGATCGATCAACTAGTTTTCTATCACTCTGCAATGAATTCTGAATAGCTTGATGCGCTAACGTGGAATGTCCTGTTGTATTCCCTGATAAATACTGAATATCTTGTTGATCGAACGTAGGTTATCTTATTATATTCTCTGACGAATACTATATAGCTTGTCGCACTGACGCGGATCCATGGATTGTCCTATTGTAATTACCCCATGGACTACATGATGGCGTTCACGTGACCTTGCACGGGCCTTGCACGATTCCCTACAAACGCAAGGGTAACGCGCAAGTTGGAGCTGAGGCTCAAAAACAGCATTGCGCATCGCTGCACGAACAACACGACAGTTATCTCTTCAGGGCCGCTTTATTCCTTTCTTGGACCGTTGTTGCGATTGTGCTTTGGGAGAAATGGAGCGCGAAACGAAGCGGAAAGCCCCCAGCGCAGCGTCTCCGGACAACGAGGGTCGCGCAGTGAAGAGACAGAAGTTACCGGTGAGTGAAGACGATTGCGCCCGTGGCTGGTGTGTCGGCGGTGTGTAGACGACGACGACATGCTTGGGGTTGGGATTGGGGAAGATGCTCCTAGTCGACGAGCGCGACGCCTAGGTTCAACGAGCAACAGCATCTTCTCCTCCGCACCCCCCTCTCAAAACCCCTCTACAACACCTCCAGAGCACCGCCGACAGCTCCCCTCGCTTGCGATACGTGGATACTGCTGGATATACTGGCACAGATTGACTGACGCGATGCATTTTTGGCTCTGCAGGGTGACGCTGAACCGACGGTCGAAACGGTGGAGAGCACGACGGCCGTGGGCTTGAAGTTTGTAGAGTCGTTGAAGGCAGCGAAGGACAAGACGTGAGTGCTCTCAAGGCCATTTGTCGCATCAGGCTCGTCCGAGCTTGATCGCATAAAACGTATTTTCTGCCCTCTCAACAACGCTGACTGTGTCTGCAGAGGCCGCCCTATTGCTACTCACTTCCTCACGCTGCCAGACAGAGTAAGTCGTCCAGTGCTTCTAAACATTGTGCACTGACTAATGGGTTTTGCTGCAGAATCAAATACCAGAGTACTATGAAGAGATCCTGCTTCCTATCGCAATTGATACCATCGAGGTATGCACTTCCTCCACCCACCTCCCACACAATCCCTCGTAGTGTCCACAGAAATGCCGCTTTGGTCATCTGCTGGAGGAGCCAGGCAATGAGGTGGAGATTATACGCAGCATAGTCTCTCATACTCACTTTTGAATTTCTTAGCATATCGCTTGGTGATATTACAAGCAAGCTAACGCGGGGTTCATTTAGGCAAAGCTCATCCATGGAGGCTATCCCACGCTATCTGCTGTTGAAAGCGACGTCAAACGGCTAGTCAACAATGCCAAAACCTTTAACGACAAGAAGTCTCTCATTTACGAGGATGCAGAGCGTGTTCGAAAGACTGCCTCGAACTTCATGGTCAAGCACAACCCTGCCTACAGAGATCCCGGTTACGTAGCTGTTGCAACACCCATACCTGGCGATGCAACGAACGGTACTTTAGGAGCTGCCCACAAAGTTCACAAGCCTGTAATTTTTGCACAGGCTGCACCACCGCCTACACCGGAAGCTGGAGAACGCCCACGACGCGCAGCTGCGGTTTCCCAGACCCCAGTACCGCCCCCGCCTAAACGAAGCCGATCGGCTGGACGACAGTCTGCTGCCCCAGAAGCTGATGATGATAACCCCGATTTTACTGGCAAAACCTTCCAACAGGCGCAGGAGCAGATCGTCAGAGAAATGATTAATTACACAGAGTACGTTGGCTGACATCGTATATCACTATCGAAGTTAACCTTGCGGGCAGAAATGACCTTCAAATCTTCCAGCCTTTCATCAACCTGCCAAATAGGGCATTGAAAGACTACTACCAAGTCATCAAGAACCCTATGTCCCTCACCCGCATATCAAACAAGGTCAAAGGAGTTCAAGGGCGGAACCCACCGACAGGCATCACTGACCTGAAGAGTTGGAACGCTTTCGAGGATGAAGTCAGCATGATCTGGAAGAATGCCAGGCATTATAATGAAGACGGCAGTGATATATCTAACCTTGCTACAGAGCTGGAGGTACGCCTACAATCTCATGAATTGTTCTGGGCAAATTAGTTAACTAGCGCAGGAATTCTTCATGCAACGACTTGCTGAAGCAAAGGCGAAGGTCGAAGAGCCTCCCCAACCAAAGCTCAAAATCAACATGTCTGCTCCTAAGTCACAGTCCATCAAGCTACGACTTGGCGGCCCCAAAGGCAGCCCTGGCCCGACGTCTGCTCCGGATACTCCAGCAGGCCGCAGCTCAGCAACTCCAGGTGTCATCGTCGACAGCGACGCACTCGAGCGCCAACAGCGCCACGTCCAAGCCGGTATGAATGGCGGCCAGCGCCCGCCTTCCTCTGGCACACCATCCCAGGGCACTATGCCACGTAACCCATTCGGCGGATCCCGACCAAGTTCGACATCAATTCCACCGCTAAACCAAGACAAAGGTTTCAACGGTGCGACATCACCTCCCGTGCTCAACGGCGTTAAGAGCGAGTCTCAAGCCGTGCAATCGCCGGCCCTCAACACTATCCGTCTCTCGAGCGCAGTGCCAGAGTCGCAGAAGGATGGTCAGCGGCCTAGCGTCTCTGTGCAGGCGCCGCAGCCGGCGGCTTCGGCTATGCCGCCGCCGTTGGGCACAACACCCAGACCATTGAGTGGCAGCCCGCATCCGGCAGTCGGACAGCAACCGCACTACAATTCGCAGAATTACTACGCACCACCACCGCCGCAGGCGTTTGAGAACCATAGGAGGGCGGCTGGGAAGAGTAAGTTTCCCAAACAAGACTCCAATCTCCCTTCTCACCATAGCAAAACCTCCGAATTTATTTGTTCGTCTGTTGTGGGAATATTTCATGCTTGCAAATTTGGTTTCGGTGCTTTTTTTGGGATTTTCGCTAACGTGGTGGCGATTGTAGCAGCAGCAGACGCCCTGATCCCCAGCATCACGCTCAGCGCGCACCCGCTCCTTAACCTTCCACACCCCTGGTGTCACAGCATCCCGGCATCCAAGGAACGCACGCAGCAATCTGTCACGATGACGCTCCCGTCTTCGCACCACTATCTCCAAATTATCCCGTATATGCCCATCGCGCTGACAGGCCGGCTCTACCGACTCTTTGTCACGGTCAACGGCAGTAGAGTGCTGGAAGTCACGAGGCCGGTTAATGGCGTTGGGGTTGGAGTTGGTGCGGTTGGTGCGGATGTGGGAGGTGGAGGTGGGGGCAAGGAGAAGGGCAAGCCTGTCTTTGAGGCCAAGTTGGTACAGGGAGTAAATAGGATCGAGGTTGAGGCTGTGGCGGAGAAGGAGGTGCGGAAAGGGGGGAAGAAGGAGGGTGGGCAAGTTCAGGGAGTGGGTGAGGTTGAGGGGGAGAAGTTTACAGTTTTTGTGCACTTGATGAGACCGTTTTGAGGGGGGATAGGATGGGTTTTGAGGGATGGGTTCGAGAGATGGTCGTGATTTTCGATCTTACAATGGTATGGCCTTTGTTGGTGCTTGGCTTGGGGAAATGTTTGTATTGTGGCGCTTGGGGGGGTTTTTTTTCGTTCCGGGACGAGCGAGAGGCTGTTTTGTGTGTTTTTAATGGAATGGACGGGTGAGTGGATGACGGGGCTGGTGCGGGTTGGATGGATCTTTTTCCAAAGGGTCTTTTTGTTTCTTTCCCCCCC